>RJWK010012151.1:0-40864 GCA_004363435.1 Platanista minor
TGGGGGTGGGTGGGTGGGGAAGGAGAGCCAGGAGGGGGCGCCACGCTGTCCTGGCCTGGCCGTGAGGCCCCAGGAGCAAAGCAGAGCCAAGGGTCAGTGCCTATTTACATAAACAATCACGGGAGGCCTGGTTTATTTACATTTGCTACAATTAGAAGTGCCTCGGACATACATACACTACCAAACGTAAAATAGCTAGCTAGTGGGAAGCAGCCGCATAGCACAGGGAGATCAGCTCGGTGCTTTGTGAACACCTAGAGGGGTGGGGTAGGGAGGGTGGGTGGGAGGGAGGGAGACGCAAGAGGGAGGAGATATGGGGATATATGTGTATGTATAGCTGACTCACGTTGTTATACAGCAGCAACTAACACACCATTGTAAAGCAATTATACTCCAATAAAGATGTTAAAAAAAAAAAAAGTGGCTTCAATTACGCACCTGGCATTCCGGTGCTACTGTTTGGTAAAACTTCTAAGCTATTTGCATTTTACGTTGTAGTGACGCTGGGGAAAGTTGTAACAAAATCAGTGAACAGATTTAGGATAGCTCCGTACACGTTCTGGATGTTCACGGCGAAATAAACGTAATGCATCACCCACAGCGGAGGAGAACCCAGGTGGGCACCGCTCAGCCGGTCCCACGGTGCGGGGCCTTCAGAGGTGCCTGAGGTGCTCAGGTCCAGGCTGTCAGCCGAGGAGACCCTAGGAAGGGGCTTTCTGGTGGGTCCGCCTGTAAGATCAGTGAGCAGCGGCCCCGGGCATGAATCTCTCCTTTCCTGGAGGACACTGGGGGCTGCCGCGGTGCTGGGTGTGGGCGGGGCCGGGCGAGCTGGATGGAGGAGGGGCAACCCGGCCGCCCCTCCCACCGGCCCTTTGACAGCGTGCAAGTCATCGACTTCTTCCCACTTCTTATCTGTAAAATGGGCCTCATGAGTTGTTACGAAGGCTTTTCCTGGCTGTATTTTTCCTGAGTCCTCTCTCCTTCACTGGGAAAGTTTATCAGCCACAGGTAAAGCAGCCTTGTGTGAAAGATAAAATAAAAAAGGTCTGCTCAACCAGCCATGGTGAATGCCAATGCAGGGCTGCTGGAGTGCGTGTGTGTCACATGGCACAGCTCGACAACAATGACAGGACCACAGGTGCAGGAAGGTTTCCACAGAGATTTATTTTAAACCGTGGCGGTAGCTTGCAGTGAGTCTTTGACATTGGTCATGGCTACACATTCATTTCGGTTAGCAGGAAGCACAGTGGGAAAGTGAGCAGAGTTCAGAAACGTTCAACGACACTCAGCAGCATTTGAATGGAGAACTGGATACAGACATTTAACATCGTGGGAAATCCTTGCTCATTCCCACCTAATCACATTCAGGAAGTCAATGTCAAGACTGCTTGGTCTGGTTGGGGGGATCTAGTGGCAGAGGGCGTGGCAATGCCAGCAGGGTTTGGCTAGAACCACATCTGAGAAATCTCTTCCAGCTTTGGGCTTATTACATTTTCAGCCTGACCCCTTGGAGAATCTCATTTCAAAAAGAAAGAAAATGACATCCATAAAGCAACACGCCCGCTGCAGCCAGGTTCCGACGTGGCTGTAGACTGGTGGGCATGCAGGGTGGAAGCGTCCGTGTGTCCCCTGTTGTGGAGACAGTGGCAGGCAGGCACGAATGTGGGGCTAGCACCTTCCCGGTTGTCCAGTTAGTAACAGTTTTTGGACTTTTCATATAAAGATTTTCTTCTGCAAAATGACAGTACATTTGAAAAAAAGCAGATGGCGTAAAACACAAATATGTAAGTATACAGTGGTTACCAGTGACACAAGTATTTTGGTCCATACTTCATATGGTACTAACATAAGACAGCCGTCCATTTAAATGAAAGAAAAAGTGTGTATAAGTGAAATACTTTTTTCAAACCATTTCTCCTTTTTGTGTTACAGTTTACCCTCTCATGCTTCCCAGAGAACCAAGGGGGATTAAAAAGGAGAAAGGATCCTAAATATCAAAGTCACATTCTAAATCTAACCTTTAAGCTGACCTGCAATTCTCTTTCTCTCCCAAGAAAGTCAGATACACTTTTGTACACTCACGAAGGTGAACATTCTGAGGTATTTGTTTTTAATGAGATGGTACTATGATTGCCTTGCACCTTCACCATCTTTTTCAAACCTCCTGGGCTCTATCTAGAAGGGAAAATACAGGAAGCAGTTTACTTGATGTGACACAAGACAAAGACAGTGGGATATGCTCCCATTTACCTGAGTGAAGTCAGCCACGTGCAGGCAGGTCACTGGTAATGGTTAGGTCGGTCTAGTAATAACAGTCATGGAATCATAGGATCACGGATTGGAAGGGATCTTAAGAACAATCATTGAATTCAACTTCTACTCAAGGCTTTTAATCTCCTTTCCACATCTATGCCACTATAAATAGACAAGGGGCTACGTACTGTCTGTTCAAAAATTCCCTGGCAAAAAGAAACACAAAAGAGGAATCCCATTCCAGTGTTGGACAGATCTTAATTTTACACCCTGCTTTCTTGTGTTTGGCCTAAACAGGCTTCTTGGTGGAAAGGATAATGTTTAAAGGCAAAATTACAAACTAAAAACATGGATGTTTCTGAATTAAGTTACGGACATATGATACTTGGGCACTGAAGGATAAAGGCAAGTGGATGGAATACAAGTATCAGTACTAGGAAGTACCGAGGCCCGCGGTGGGACGCCGGGATGCCCCTGCTCGGTAGAGTCGGGTCTCCAGGGCGGTGGCTGCCTGAGCCCTTTTACTGTCGCTGAATTGAGAAAAACATTCCCTACCGCTCGGCGAGTGCCACTGCAGTGAGGATTTATCACATTTACCACATTGTACTGAAATGACCATTACTTGCAAGAACAATTCAAGGCCGGAGGGAAATGAGGGCAGCAGTGGCCTGCTTGCTCACGGGAAGGCCGTGTGGGTGCAGTGCCACCGCTGTCCAGAACAACCTCCTCCACAGGTCAAGGCCTGTCCTTTTTCAAAGGGGAGCTCCTGAGCCTGGGCCCCTGGGTAATAGCGGAATCAGTATGCCGTAAGCTCGTCCAGGCCAAGTCTGTGCAAGCAGTGGTCTCCAGCCCCACCTCACAGCCTCCAGTGAGGGGCTGTGCCCCCAACAAAGTTCAAAAATTAGTTACCAGGGGTCATTTTAGGATAATAACTCCAGGTATTTCCAAAGAAAAGGAAACATTGATACCAGCCTCAGCTGCAGGGAAACTTGACTCTCTGGGTAGAGGCGCATGGCGAACCGTGTGCTGCCTCTCTCTGTGGCCACAAGCATCTGCGTCTCACGGTGACAAGAGCTCAGGCTCCAGGACTGCAGCTGTGCACTTGATGTTCTCTGGCAGCTCCAAACCACCTGTGGGCCCCGAGCACCAGGCTGATGCAGGTCCTGGGCCTTTGTTTACGCTGCTCCCACAGCCTGGGCTCACAACAACTCATCCTTTAACTCTCAGCTCAGAAGCCCTTTCCTCTGCAAGGTCCCCTGGCTCCACCTATGAGGGTAGGAGCACGTGCGCAGCTCCTGAGACAGGACCCCACAGCCCTCTGTCACTGGATTTACCACCTGGCACTGAAATGATCCATCTAGGCCACAGAATGGACCTCGTGACCCCAGGCCTGGTTCAAAGCCTGGAGTGTGGTGGACACTCAACAAAGGGTTGGACTGGACGAGAATTGGAGTCTCAAGGGTCTCTACATCCCTCAGTGCTCAAGATGGACTTAATCTCTGTTTTCCAATCATGTCGCTAGATAGGCACTTGCACATCCAGAAAAACATAACTTTGTTTTAAAGGAGAGGAAAAAAAGAATGTTTTTGGCAAAATGCTTTCCTTCACTTTAAAATATAAATCTTAGTGGACAAGGTCACTTACATACAATTAAACTACTATGAAAAGGCCAAACCAAAGGAATGTCATTTAATGGATGTTTATGTCCAGTAACTTTGATAACATAGTTTAGATCTAGTCCCTTGCTTAAAAGGCAAAATACAGGCGTTAAAAACTGATTAATGTTAAGAAAAAAATAAATTCTGCTTTTGAAAAAATGAATCTTAAAACAGGAAAAGAAAGGCAATGTTCCATAAGACTGGCTCAGGGCCAGCTCACACACGGAGGGTGAGGTGCGCTTTCAGTGCCCCTGGGTTTCCACCTAAACTTTGCAGCTTGGGGTGGTCTGTGGGGAAGAGTGTAGGAAGGAGTTTATGCTGATGGAGACCTGCAGGAACTACCTCACTGCACATACCCATCCGCTTGGAACCACGGGGCTGGGGCCAAAGGCTGTGCCTACAATGAGCGGAAAAGACCCGGTTCCCGAGAGCTCCCTGCCTCGAGGATGGAAGTCATTGCTCCCCCTCACGCCATTACCAGTTAATGTTCTAAAACAACTGTTCCTCAAAAATTCTTCTTTCAGGTTTCACTTGTTGACACCTCAGCGATCTCTAACTGCCTGGTGTGACTATAGTGTTTTGTGCTTGGAACATTCTAGATGTCTGAAGATCCCTTCCAGTTTTGTGATTTTTATGATTCTTTGAATAATTCAAACAATCCAATAAGAAACACCTCATGGTTGATTGACCTCAGATGAAAAGACACATGACTCCAAGTACTTAATATAAAACAACTTGTGCTACTGTGGAGACAACCCAGGCAGTTAAAGGTTCCAGTAACATCATTTCTTTGGAGAAACTGAGAGCATGTGATTGGTTCTATCCTACCAAATAAAGGACAGCCACGTGCATGGTATGTGCGGGTTTGCCACTTTCCCAGCATAATCCTGTTAGGCATTACTTGCCAGAGCTTCTGTATGTTGAATTAACAGAGCAAAAAATATATATAAAGTGCAATTCCAGTGGGGTAAAACAAGAACTATGAGAGTTAACCCAGACAGGAGAAAAGCCAAGTGCTGGCACCAGCTTCCACTCCTAATGAATGAAGCCTCTATTCCATAAAAATGCTTGGAAGGCACCCCGACACCAACACATATCTACGAGTTACAAAAATGGTGGAGATAATGTAATACTCAAGAATTCACAGTATTATAAACACACAGTTGGCGTGCTAAGCGCTTCTCACCAAGTTCAAGCACCTACACAGATGAGGAGAAAGGAAAAGGCAGGGCAGATACCTTGACATATCTGTGGTTACTGATCGCAACTCTTGTCACCAACGAGGTGTCCAGTGGTTTCAACCTCTGAGTGGCCCTGTGGGCTGGGGTACAGACAGGCCGGGAGGGAGACGGCTGGACTGAAGTGCAGGGTCACAGACCAGAGGGACCACGGTGTCACATGTGGTCCAAAGGAGACAATCAGCTTTCCCAGTGGGGTCTGAGCTCATCGAGACCCAACTCAGATCCACGTCAGGTCTGCCGCGTGCCTGATCCACCGTCTCCCTATCGCTGTGCTTGCCTCTCTATACACAGGCCGGGCTCCAAAGTTCAGGAAGGGAAAACACAGCGATGCTTTCCTACAACTCATTTCCAACACACAGTCCTTTATTACGTACAACTTAGTTAAGTGGCTCCAGGTTCTAGTAGTAAACTACAAAATAGATATTTGAGTATTTTAAATTCCCTTTTTAAAGCTCTCTCACAGAGCGGTCATGCAGAAGAGACTCAGGTTAGTTATAATGGCTTTGACTGATGGCAAAGAAGGATTGTGTGGAAGTGGCAGTTAAGCGATAAGTGGTAATTGCTCTGTGTGTGTGTGTGTGTGTGTGTGTACACAACCTTAGAGTATGGTCACATGGGCCCATCTGCCCTGATGTCCCCAGGTCATGGCTGTCATGTACCATGGCTGCATGGGGCACACCCACTCTCCTGCTTCCCAGAGCTGCAGCAGCAGAATCATTCGAGGAAGCCAGTCTCCCGGAAGCACACTTGGTCAGTGTTGGGGGAGGGATAATCCAAGTACGGCTGGGAGGCCTTCTCCCAGTTAGAAAGGATATTAATGATCACAAGGGGGAAAAATTACTTTCAGGAAAAGAGGAAAAAGAAATAGGGAGGACTTCAACTACTACCACCCCCAAATTGTCAGATCACAAGAGAACCAGATCCCGTGGAGGTAGGGCTCAGGGAAAGGCAAGTAATTGGCCTGTTTAACTGCGAGGCTTTGTTTAACTTGATGAACCCCAAGGACCCGGGGATCCCCCAGCACTCCTGACAGGTGAGGGCTGAATGAGGTGGCACTTGTGTAAAGTGCTTAGAACGGGGCGAGCACATAGCTCATGATTGCTGCTAATTTCAATTCTATTTTTTACAAGTGAAAATAAGATTTTAGAAAAGAACTTCAATATCCCAAGTTGAGTCACTACACACAAGAATATCTCAATTGATCAAGTTTGACTGGATTCCCTTAAAATTAGAGTTTTGATTCATTTCCCAAAGCCTCCCCCTGCCCCTCTTTTTTTTTTTTTTACATTCCCAACTGGGACACAGCATGAACTGTAGGATTCAGTACCTTTTATGTCTCAGATCACACAGTTTTAGTATGAAAGTGTGCAAAGTGTTCTGATAAAATACATGAAGATAAAAATCTTTAAATACCTCGTTTTGAAAGAAGAAAATACAGACGGTGAGGAATAAAGCAGGATACAACCTCGCAGCAATGAACATGTTCAAGTTCAGAGGTGACATCACATAGAACAACACATTTTAAAGACACTATTCTTTTTTTTTTTTTTTTTTTTTTTTTTTGCGGTACGCAGGCCTCTCACTGCTGTGGCCTCTCCCGTTGCGGAGCGCAGGCTCAGCGGCCATGGCTCACGGGCCCAGCCGCTCTGTGGCACGTGGGATCTTCCCGGACCGGGGCACGAACCCAAGTCCCCTGCCTCGGCAGGCGGACTCTCAACCACTGCGCCACCAGGGAAGCCCTAAAGACACTATTCTTGAAGGACACAGGGTTTTGTTGTTTTGTTTTGTTTTTAATATGAAGAGCGACGGAGAGCTGTGCCAATGAAACTGAAACCTAAAAGGCTCAGAAAGCTCCAGCGGAATTAGAAACTGATCCAGGCACTGAGAGTTGAAGGTCTGAGTTATGATAATCTACTTTGTGGCTGGGAGTGGCTTTCTCACAACATTTTTTTTAATGTGGGAAAGACAGAGAAAAACTGAGGCAGAAACACAAGGTCATTTCCACTCCATGAGAACATGTATGACCTAGATATCACAAACAGATCACTCTTCAGGCGATTCAAGAGTTAGCTGGGAAATCCATACGAATGGTTTTCCAGGTGTCTCAATGGGAGGGAATTTCTACAAAAGCAGAAACACTGCAAATAAACTGTGGATACGTACACTCTGGGGAACAGCAGATGAAGCTGAGGGTGGATACATAGAGAAGAAAAAGATGCCGACCACGAGATATGTGTCCAAGTGAAGGAAACACGGAAACTACTTTATAATTACTGAAAATACCCTGAACAGTTATACACGCCTCATTTCTCCGACACACAAAGCAACAACTAAAACAAAGTGGTGAAAAATATAAAACTTAAAACACCCCACACTGAGTTTGCAGTATACTCAAAACAAGGTAGCACAGCCAGACTGTATATACCACTTGGTAAAAAAATATCCTCTTTTATATCGTATGAACAAGTTGCAAGAGTTCCCTCGCAAGAGCTCACCGACCGCTCACCGCCGTGTGTGCGGGTCACGTGCAAGCTCAGCTCAGCTCTTCAGCTTCTCTCCCACCACTCACGCATCTGCTTTACAGCTCCAGTCATGATTTAGGTTAGAACAACCGTTTCTTGAGTAAATACTATCTTTCTGGTGCCTGGCAGGGGCATCAAGACACAACCGGGGTCATATCCCACAACTGTAAAAAGGAGAAGATCTCTGATGAACTGCCATTCAACTGCGTTGAGCATCCACAGTCCTCATAACTGAATTCAAGTGTATTTTTTTAACTTAACAAGGAACTAAGTACTATACGAACATCATTTATAAATCTATAGAATAGTATCTGTCCATCAAAAAGTTCAACATAACCTTCAAAAACAGGACAGTGGCAGCTGGAAATTTTAATCCGGCTGATGGAGAATAAAGGCCGATTAGATTCATTCAAGGGGGAAGGGAAGTAACATATGAGGCAACAAATGGGTACCAAGATGTGCTGTGTCCTTTCTATATCTTATCTCATCTCATCTTCCAAACAGTTCTACGAGATGTCTCATTTTTCAAAAATAAAGGTACCAAAGCTCCCAGAATTTACTTTAAACGTGCTCGAAGTCACAGAGGTCTGGTGGCTTCCAAAGGGGGTTATTTCAACCGCCCCATCCTGCTGCTGCCTCCAAGAAGGGACCAGAACGGGCCCAGGAAGTAGGGCTCAGGGAACGAGGCAAATCTGAGCCTCTGGGTGCCTCAGAGAATGACACAGGTGTGGCCCCTTCAGTCCTGGGCCTCTGCTGTGTCACAAAATCCATGTGGCCTAGCGCAGTCCTCAGGCCCTGGAGGACTGCTCCCGGATTAACTGATCTCACTGGGAAAAGATCTTGTTTATTACTTGTTGGCTTATTCAATGCTCAGCTCAAACCCCCCTCCTGAAGCCATCTCCAGCAGCACTATCCCTGTCTCCTGAACTCGTCCAGTAATTCTTGTCCATATTACTCTTTTGGCTGCTGAACATGTGACCTATTATTAACTGTCTTTTTAAGAGTATGTCCCCAGTAGACTAGCTATTCCTTTCAGGCAAGAGCCATGTCTTATTTTGCTGTGTACAGCCAGTGACTGTTCACGGCATGTAGCAGGTTCTCAAAAATGCTCATTGCCAAGGGTAAGTTTTGGAGCAGACCTCATGTGGTCTTGGGGCTCCTGTATATGTACACAGGGCCAAAGATGGAGAGCTTCTAAGATAAGACAGCATCCTACCTTAATAACCTTGTCAGTTCCCGAAGTCAGTAACCATCCTCTGGTGGCATCAAAATGCACATGCACGATGTTATGTTTACTGTCATGGAAGGTCGCCGTGGGTGCACGTCTGGAGGGAGCAAAGAAAGTTTCCAAGAGTAAAAGGCAGTAGTATATAAAGGAAGAAGATCTAGAGTGACATTAAGCTCTAATTTTTAGCCAAATGGCTAAAGTGACTTCACTATTAGAAATGCTTCTCAGGGACTTCCCTAGTGGCACAGGGGTTAAGAATCCGCCTGCCAATGCAGGGGGCATCGGTTCGAGTCCTGGTCCAGGAAGATCCCACATGCCGCAGAGCAACTAAGCCCGTGCGCCACAACTACTGAGCCTGCGAGCCACAACTACTGAGCCCGTGCACCACAACTACTGAAGCCTGTGCACCTAGAGCCTGTGCTCCACAGCAAGACAAGCCACAGCAATAAGCCTGCTGTGAAGGCTTCTTCACAGCAGCAACGAAGACCCAATGCAGCCAAAAATAAATAAATTAATTAATAAATTAAAAAAAAAAAAAAGAAAAAAGGAATGCTCCTCAGAGCTACTTTTATTCCCTGGTGACATGTTATGATTTTAAAAAAAAGGGTAAAAGGATTCTTATACTCTCCAAAATGGTCAAGAGATGATGAAGTTTCTAAACGTCCTTTTGGAGATTTTGTTGCTCTGATTGAGTCTGTGAGGCTCTCTACCTGTGCTGTAAACAAATCTTTAAAATGACCCACAGTTTTTTTGCTAAGTTTGATCTCAGAAGGACTTTCTGGTAAAATAGTCTACCTTTGTCTATTGCATTAAAAAAAAAAAAAAAAAAAGCACACTTGTTAAAATGCCCAAGACTGTCATTCTCAACTAAGGGCTCTTCATTCTTTCTCCTCTTTTCCCTGGTACAACTGCAGACCTGGTTTTTCTGTGGCATTCTAATGCTTTGACAAGTAAAACAATATATAAACAAACACTGTTATTTGCTTTTTATTTTTTTAATCTGTGTACTTTTTTAGTAAGAAGGCTGGTCAACTGCCTAGGTACTCTAGAGTCAATACAAATGCTCCCACGGAGAAGAAAGCAGAAGAAACAGTGATGTGGCAAAGGGGACAGGGACGTGGAGGAGGAGACTGCAGTTTTCTAATCATGTTTCAAGTTGCCACTCCTCTGGCAATGGGCTCCCTGAAGTTGGCTGTTAATTGCTCAACCTGGAGAACAGATCTTCAGTATCCTAAAATTGATCACTTTAAAATATTTAGAATTAAAGAATTAGGTTTAATTTGTAGTCACTTAGACTCTCTGGGTCTGTGTCTTTAACGAAGAATTAAACTAGAATATCCCGTCTCTTGCAGCTCTCTAATTTTTTTTTTTTTTTTTTTTTTTTTGCGGTACGCGGGCCTCTCACTGCTGTGGCCTCTCCCGCTGCGGAGCACAGGCTCCGGACGCGCAGGCCCAGCGGCCATGGCTCACGGGCCCAGCCGCTCCGCGGCATGTGGGATCTTCCCGGACCGGAACACGAGCCTGCGTCCCCTGCATCGGCAGGCGGACTCAACCACTGCGCCACCAGGGAAGCCCGTAGCTCTCTAATTTAATGAGAACTCATTAATTTCACCACATATGATGAGCAGAACATAACCAATGAACATAAATGCTTACTTATGCAAGGGCATCTTAGTATTTGCTATGACTAAATAAGAATGAAAAAAACACATACATTAACATTAGGGTTATCTGTAAGAGAATGCTTTGTTTTATTAATTTGCCAAGAATTTCCTTTAAATGCTGACCTTCTCTGATGCATTTTAAATGTTTCTATTTACATGCAGCATTTAAGACACCCATCTAGTATGTAAAGTGATTTCACTCTATACAGGTGTGGGGGTGGGTGGAGGTGGGACAATTGGGCAATAAGTTCCCTATGAGATCCTGTTGTAATTCACTAAAAGGGAAACTTGGTGAAGAGCATTCTGTTTACATCTGTTTTACAACAGCTGACATGAAAAAGACGACATGGGAGGAATTCCCTGGCGGTCCAGTGGTTAGGACTCCGAGCTTCCATGACAGGGGGCACGGGTTCAATCCCTGGTGGAGGAACTAAGATCCCGCATGTCATGCGGTGTGGCCAAAAAAACCAAAAAAAAAAAAACAAAAAAGGAACACAGATTTAAAAAAATAAAAAGACAACATGGATCTGTCCCACCCTCCCTGCCACGCCCCCAACAAAGCACAACGGCATAGTAACCTCAGGTCCTGGGTTATTGGGCAAGACTGACCAGCAAGACTCAGCAGCTGGGCAACTGGCAGTACTGGCCTCTTAGGAGAAGTGGCTTAACTCTTCCTGGAAAACAAAAGCTCTGGAGCCCGTGGGCAGATTTGGTCCTATAAAGATACCAGCTTGGGCTAGAAAGTGAACCCAGGGCTCCTGCACTGCTGGGCAATTCTCAAGAATATGAGCATTGAGTTTGCTCCAAGAACATTTCAAGGCACATACCCCTGGGATTGACGAGAGCACAGAGATGATTTCTCAGCATGCACTCTCTCCTCCTGCCCACAAGAGAACATGATCTCTTGGTGGAAAGGAGGGCTCTGCCCACCTGCCATGGTCTGTATTAGAAACCAGCAGGACTAGGGCACTATTAGTCATGGATGCGGCGCTGGGCGAAGCTCTCAGATCCCGCTCCTTCCTTAACCTCGACAATTCTGCGGACTGCTGGGACTTACTCCTCATCCGTGATGGCCTCGTGGCAGCTGTCACACACCCTCACTTCAAACTCGAAGCCCATCAGAGGGATGGAGGAGCGCTTGGAGCTGCACTTGCCGCAGACAGCCTTCCCGCACTTCCGGCAGTGGTGCTGGAGGGAGAGAAAACATGCTCCCTGCGGCTGCGCACCTCGGCCTGGCCGGGTAGGCTCAGGTGTGACCCACAGCATCCAGGTGAGGATGCTAAACCAGAGTGTCCCAGGAAACTGAAGGAACACGCCAGGTGCTCCTCTTTTGGGACTGTTTATTCAGGATGAGGACTGTTTGGGAAGCACACGTGATCGTGGCACGGCCCCAGATCCCCCTTCCCCAGTCTCGGTCCTTTCCAGTTATCACCGTATGAACTAGAGGACCCACCCAGCGGTCGGGTTGTCTTAAAGCTGGGTGTCCAGAAGTGCCACCTCCAGAGGTTTCGCTGCTGGGTGAAGAAGAACTGGGGCGAAACCTGACTCAATCCACCATCTACACTTCGGCCGTGCTCAAGCTAGGCGACTGGCATTTGATTTCCTTGGGGCAGACCAAACCCAACCGTGGAATCAGATTGAAAATGCTGTATTATAACTAGATATAAATAACTAAAACTAAGATGGAAGGAAGGAAAGTGAAATTAAGAAGAAATAAACATCACTTATATAATTTCATGGTTTGGTACCAATATAAGCTAAGCACGGCCCCTCTAATTTTAAGGTACATTTCATTAGATGCCACTGGAATTCTAAAATCATATCCCTTAACTACTGGCAGCCAGTCTCTACGGAAATCGAATGCAGCAGGAATGAGCTACAGGAGAGAAAGGGGATAAACTAGCGTGCGGTCACAAAGTGACTCCAGGGCAATAATTTACTCTCACTGCAGCTCTCGCCCAGGGGTGCTACTTCCTCCAAGATCACAAGGTAAAAGTTATTTCTACACGATTACATTTTGAGGAAGCATCCATTATCACCCACCTGTCTCAGGCCAATTTTCTTGCTGTCCCACATTTGCTTGAAGTTCCAGAAGAAAGGCTGATCGCACTTTTGGCAGGAATCACTGTCCAGCCATTCAGGGGTCTTGTGAAATAAAGCACACAACAGGTCACAGTGAGAAGCAGCCAAGACGGTGGAACCAATGTCACTGCCGAAACTTACATAATCAAGATGTGTTTCTAAGAAACAGAGGTGTGATTTCTCAATCATTTTGAAAATATTTCCTAAATGCCTATGATGCATCAGGTCCTGGGGATGTGGTGGTGAAGAAAGAGAATCTCTACTGTCATGGAGCTTGTAATTTATCAGGGAAGACTAAACATGAAAATCTTATTAATAATAGTTATTATCTGAATCAGTGTAAGGACCAAAGGCCTGAGGGGGAGAAGCACAGAGTGCTGTGAGGGTGGGATGACCTAGGCTGGGGTTCAGGACTTTGTCTCTGACAAATGATACCGAGCTGAGACCTGGGGATACATGGCAGGAGACCAGGCACAGTGGGCTGAGAGAGGGGCAGGATGGCTGGAGCGCATGGGTGTGTGTAAGGGGGGAGCAGGGGAGGGAAAAGGGGGGTTAAGGGGGGGAGGGAGGGGGGTGGGCAGGGTATGAAGGGCTGAGGCTGGAGGGGATGCAGGGGCCACACCACAGACAGCTATGTTGAAGATTTAGGACATTATCTCATACTTCCCGATCATATGCAATTTGCTCTGATTGTGTAAAATTACATACACCTGCCTATTACACATGCACACAGCTACCCTCATTGGAGGGACAGAACCTGACCACAGCGGTGGGTTCTCAGGGAAGCGACTGGTCCTCTGTCTTGGCAGGGCCCGGCAGGGTGTAAGGCTCTGCTCCTTGCCTCATGGGTCATGAAATATCCTGGCTTTGTTCGCTATTCCCCAACCCCATGGCGAGTACTCTAAACTATGTCAAACAGGTTTAAAGGATGTGTTAAGCTTAAAGCTATTCTTTATCCAATCTTTATAGATTCTGCATAGGGTGATGCTACATTTGCTTCTAGAGTTCCATGCTCTACTCTGTAAATTCATCCTCTGGCAGAGAGACTGGTCTCTTTCCATATACCACCTAACCCAAGGAATTGGGGAAAATACAACCCACCTCAGGGTTTCCCAAAAGTGAATTCCAGGGCAAGCCAATTTGACTGACAGGACACTTACTGTAAAAGAGGCCTGAGATCAAACAAGTTTGAGAAATATGGTAAACAACGGCCTCCCCTCTACAGGCTTCACAACGGACAGCAGCACAGTAAAGGCTCAGGAAGGACTTTGTTGATGTAATCCTTTCCTGAGGAAGGGCTGTTATAGAACAAGACTCAGGGACTTAGCCTATTCCCCTACCTTTAGGCAGAAATGAACCTAAAGCTACGTATTTTCTCAGAAAAAAAAAAAAGAGTAAAAAGGGGACATTTTAAGAGCTCTAATTCTTAGTCTATTTATTTTATTAAAACTGAAGAAAAGAAGTAAGCCTTTCACTTACTTGGTAATTTTCATGCCCTAATTCGTTTAAAGACAAGATTTAATAAAATAATCCAAAGTTTTTTAGCTGAAGACAACATTTTACCCCTAAAAGACTTATCTATGTTGTGATTTCTCAGTACACTTATGATGCAGGAAAATCAAGGAGATTTACAAAAAACTTACACACACACACACAACACACACACACACACACACCCTGCTACACCTTTTACAAGGAAGCATGCTGGTTTAGGACACATATGAAATACATAAGTGGGTGTCTATGAGGAGGGAACTGACAGTAGGGCTCTGAAAAGGGGGAAAAAATAAGCATGTGTAGTACGATTCCATTTTTCTGTCCAAAAAGAATCTGACATGTATCTGCAGAGAAAAATGCAAGGAGGGATGTTTGCCAACATGTGGAGGGCAGTATTTCTGGGTGGTGGTATCATGAATAATTGACATTCTCTTTGTTAATGAGCACTCAGTAACTTTTCTACAAAGAACCTGTATTATATATATATACTTAAAAAAATAATAAAATTGTGAGAAATTGCGTTTCATTAACTGTACAAACACACGTTCAACCTATGGGATGTCCACCTGATCTGTGTTCATCCACCTGAGGTCTCCCCCCGCCGGCCCACCCCTCGGCTGCCATCCCCTCCTCTCTCTGCCTCTGCGCTCTGCGCACGACCACTTTGCCCACTCTTTGCTCTTGTTCTGGTCAGAGTACACTCAGGCCCGTCAAACTCTTAGCACTCTCTCCTGCCACAAACCCTTCGCTGAGAACATCAGGCGATGATGACAATCCTCCGCCTGGATGCTCTAACTCACACCAACTGTGACTGAATGATTTATACCATTGAATAGTTCTCTGAAGTTTTCTCCCCCATGTCTTTTCTTCCAGAAAGGCCACCTGCCCCTCAGGGCAGGGACAGTTTCCTTACACCTCAGGCCTCCTGAGCTGAGCACCGCATGGCACTTGCCACGCCTAGGGAGCAGCTCCACAGATACACCTCAGGGGATGTATGTTTATAAAATGGGACACGTGCAAAAAGTGGATGGAACCAGCACTGCTCATTTAGAGCTTTAAATCGCTCAAGAAGATTTAAGATAGTCAACAAGTACCGAGCGCCCATATATTTTCATGTCAAAAGGCATAACTGAAGCAAGACGGCTCGGAGGACTGCCTACCAACCACCTGGTTCCGTCTCTGGAAGACCGCATCGTTATCCTTCTTCGGGCCTCTGTCTATCAAGGAGCGAGGCTGTGTGCACAGAGGGAAAAGAGCCCAGCAGTTCCCCTCCCCAAGTCTGGTCAGTCAGGCCTGGGAAGAAGCCGGGACAGACCAGGTGTGACTGTCCGTCACCCAAAGCAGGCCACCATGCAGAATAACGAGTCACATGGGGGCCTGGCTAGCACGGCTAGCACACACTGTGCCAACACCCCTGCCTTTATGCCCACGGGGCCAAGTGGCACTTTCAAAAGCAACCGTCCACAATTCCCTACTTCCTGACGGTAAGGATCATTTTAATTAGTTACTAATAGAACTCCTGTGGATTTATGGTTTGAGCAAATCAAGCTTCAATCTCCCTTAAGCATTTAATTACTGGTATTTGAAAGGCACTGCATTATGGGTAATAGCAACTCCTCCCTTGAAATGAGATTGGGGTGAGGGTATGGAAAGAAGTTGGGAGATCGCTTTTGTCTAATTTTTCAAGTGTTGCTTTTCTAATTCTTGCATCCTGCAAGGAAATAAATTAGAAGCATACACACTGTCCAAGGGAGAGTTTACCTAGCATAATTCTAGGGAAATGAGAAAATGGTTAACTTCAAAGTACCTGTCAAAGGGGATATTCAGTAAGCAAATCAGTTGTTAAGATGCTCAAAGATGAAAAAGAAAATTCACTGAAAAAAGAATGTTATGATAAAACTTAAATATATGCCTAAAAATGGCAACATATATGTTTATAACTGGAGAACTGCTTAGAATATGACTCGCAAACACAAAAAAATTATTTCTAATATTTCTGTTAATATCAAACTAAGGATCCTTCATCAAATACCATTTCTCACACACTAGCCACCACTTCCCCCGATAACATAAAGTACTACGCTTTCTGTTTTCGTAGGGCACTTTATAGCAAACGGCTACTCACCTGAAAATAGCTGCTTCCTCTTTCTCCCCTGAACTGCTGTTGTAATGGTACAACAGATTTAAAGTCTAACCAGCTTAGTCTCTGTAGAAATTCTTACGAAATCTCCATTACGTTAAGTGTTACGTGCCAATTTGTGAGGTGTTAAAAAAGAAAAAGGAAGCTCCTTTCATACTAGAATTTTAAAATTTTCTGACACAACATGTTTTATTTCATGGTTTACTCATAAAAGAAAGAAGTGATGGGCTTCCCTGGTGGCGCAGTAGTTGAGAGTCCCCCTGCCGATGCAGGGGACACGGGTTCGTGCCCCGGTCCGGGAGGATCCCACATGCCACGGAGCAGCTGGGCCTGTGAGCCATGGCCGCTGGGCCTGCGCATCCGAAGCCTGGGCTTCGCGACGGGAGAGGCCACAACAGTGAGAGCCCCGTGTACCGCAAAAAAAAAAAAAAAAAAAGAAAGAAAGAAGTGAGTAGGAGGGGAGGCTGAAGCTTTTTTCAGCAGGGTCAGAGCTGCAGAGCCCAGTCCGGTGGCTGCGGAGGGGGGTGGCCCGAGGCTGCTGTGAAACCTACCTCCTGCCTCTCCACGTCCATGTTCCAGACGACAATCCCACCGTCACCACCACAGGAGATGAGCTGCCGCGTGTGCTGTGCATAGGACAGGGCCTGGACTCTGTCACTGTGAAAGAAGCAAGAGTTAGTGACAGTTCCCAAGAGCAGAGAGAGCCCTGAGGGAAGGAAGCCCAGCAGTTGGTCACGGGCACACTCACCCCTGAGCCCCACCCAAGAGCAGATCTTGGAAACCGGATGGAATTGTCAACATGCTAACACTGGGAGGGTACTCAAGATTTTCAACACTTAAAATAAGTCAAAATGCTCGTTTAATAATTAGCGAGATTGAACATCTTTTGATGTGCCTGTTAGCCACCTGGATGTCTTCTCTGGAGGCATGTCTACTTAGGTCTTCTGCCATTTTTTTTTTTAATTTATTTATTTTTGGCTGCATTTGGTCTTCTTTGCTGCGTGCGGACTTTCTACTTGCAGCGAGCGGGGGCTACTCTTCGTTACGGTGCGCGGGGTTCTCATTGCAGTGGCTTCTCTTGTTGTGGAGCACGGGCTCTAGGCACACGGGCTTCAGTAGTTGTGGCATGCGGGCTCAGTGGTTGTGGCACACGGGCTTAGTTGCTCTGAGGCATGTGGGATCTCCACGGACCAGGGCTTGAACCCATGTTGCCTGTACTGGCAGGCAGATTCTTAACCAGTGTGCCACCAGGGGAGTCCCTTTCTGCCATTTTTTGATTGAGTTGTTTTTTTTTTGATATTGAGATGTATGAGGTGTTTGTATATTTTGGAAATTAAGCCCTTGTCGATTCCATCATTTGCAAATATTTTCTCCCATTCCATAGGTTGTCCTTCCGTTCTGTTTATGGTGTCCTTTGCTGTGCAAAAGCTTATAAGTTTAATTAGGTCTACTTGTTTACTTTTGCTTTTATTTCTTTTGCTTTGGGAGACTCTGATCTGAGAAAATATTGCTATGATTTATGTCCAAAGGGGAAAGTGGGGGAGAGGTAAATTAGGGGTATGGGATTAAAAGATACCCACCACTATATATAAAATAAACAACAAGGACCTACCGTAGAGCACAGGGAACTATATTCAACATCTGGTAATAACCTATAATGGAAAAGAATCTGAAAAAGAATAGGTATATATATAACTGGATCACTTTGCTGTCCACCTGAAACCAACACAGCATTGTAAATCAACTATAGCTCAAATTTTCAAAATGCTCGTGTAAGATGCTAAGGCCCCAAGAAGAGGTAGTCTTTGTCAGTTACCAACACTTAAGGAAAAAAGCTGTTGAACTGGTTATAATTTTACTGGCTCCTTAAATGATCAATTAAGTAAAATCTGTGCCATCTGTTCATGTTATATTTGTAAGGTCATCCAACGAAATGCCTGCTGGGCGTACCTGACGGAGCCAGGTAAACCTGTGCTGCCCGAGACGTGAGGCACCAGCACGGCTCCCAGGGTGAATCCAACACAGTAACAGACTTGAGTTTCACTGATTCTCTTTTCATGCCCTCTTTACTGATTTTGTGTTTTATTTTTCTTTCTAGTTCATACATGTCTGACAAGTTATTCCCCCTTGGTGGGGAATTCACTTTCAGGGTCTGACAATTTGATCACCAGCAAAAGATGATAGAGACCTACGTTCCCGTGGCAAAGAGAGAACAAGGAATCTGGTTTCTTGGTTGTTTTTGTTTGAATATTTTTCTATTTTGAGCTCAAATTCATTAAGAATTCTGTGGCCACTGGGAAGGAGAATAACTCGGTGAAATCTCGACTGGTGATTTTTTGTGTGCTTTTGTGTTTACTTTTCACTTGTGGCTGCAGTTGTAGGACTGAAGCCATTAAGCTCTGTGCGTCCGTGTCTGCAATTCAGAAGGGCCTTTACCTCTTGTGTATGGAATGCTTTCCTGTTTCCGGAGGGTACCAATAAATTAGATTATGGCATCTTTTATATTATAAGCACTTGCTTATAAAGATAAGCAAGCACTTATATAAATTAAATATTCCTAAACTTCACAGAAAATAAGGAAACTGAACCTCTAAAACTTTAAATTTACTAGACTTAAAAATTATTCCACAGAAAATACACCCTAACTCAGTGATATTTTAAGAATCCAAGTTCACAAAATTAGGGTAACTCTTTGGCAAATAAGACTAGCATGATGAGTTTTACAACACAGGTATGTCTTTTTCTGGATTAATCAGTGTTAAATATAATGCAAATGTACATTTTTGTTTTACTTGGGTTGATTTCTCCTAAATTTATATAGGATAACTAGTCAAATAAGATAATATTATGCCTATATAATGTTTAAGATTTTGAAAAATAAGTTTGTGTTCAATTAATTATTCTGATAAACTTTTTATATATACAGCAATTATGTTTTATAGCATATCAACTTAAAGATCATTCCCAAGATCTTTAGGTAACTTACAATGGACTAATAGTAAGTTGAGCTAATTGATAGTCATTGGATACCTACCTAGATAATTTCTAAGTAACTGAAACTTCGATTACAAAGCATAATAAGCATATATGATTATATATGTTTGCCTATTTTTGTGTGCCGTAGAGAGGCTGTAACTGAGGTGAGTCGTGTCAAATGAACGCGTTCCTTTTTGCCACTTTCAGGGGATGCAAAAGTGATGTATGTCACAGTAGAAATTGATGTCACGTGATTCATGAGCTGTGCTAGTCTAGCTGTGTTAAAATGCCTGCATGTGATGGAAAGTTCTCAATTATCCACATCCTCCCTCCTCCCAATCTTCTCTGTGAAATATGAGTTAGTTACTTTGGTTAGTTATTATAATTAAAATGGGTGGTTGAGACTATGCCAGGTGCAGTAATGAAAAGGAAATACAATTGTGTCTGTGTTTTTGTTTTGGGGGAAGAAAAAAACAAAAGAGTAGTGGTTTTTTGTTGTTGTTGTTTTTCTGCACCGCATGGCCCGTGGGCTCGTAGTTCCCCGACCATGGACCAAACCCGGGCCCTCGGCGGCAAAGTCAAATCAAATCTGAGAAATTTTTAAACTCTTGATTCATCTGAAAATAGCAATGATGAATCCATTGCATTTTAACGTAAATAACATATATTTTGGGGAAAATAACTATATTTCCCAAAACAAAATATTTTGAAGACAAAATGGCATTGTTTAATATTTGTGCAAGTCTTTCTAAAGTCTGGCTTAATAGGCAAGAACCAAATACTCATCTCTTTCCGCATTTGTTATAATGTCACTCAGGTAGCCTCTGGAAAACTCCATCTTATACTTTCAAGAGAGCACAAATGAATGAAAAACACAATTCTAAAGTAAAATATAAATTTGTTCCAGAATATAAAAGAGAAAAATAAAAGACAAAACATGGAAAATGAATTTTATTTGCTTTGGTTTGTAATACTCGAGTCTTTAAAAAAAACCTATAAAATACATTAAAATTCTGGCATAGTTCCCTCAGTTTTGATGGCTTGCTTCCTTAGTTTACTGATTAATGCCTTGGACTACAATGCAAAAGGATATTCTTTATCCTCTATCGAATCTGCCTAGCTAGCAGAGATTCTGTGTCTCACGAAAATTATTTTCAGAGCTTTATGTTGACTTGAAAAGTTCTTGATTATTTAAGAAAAGAAAAAGAACAAGGGCCCTCATTTGTGAAAAGACCTAAATTCTTTAAGACTGTGTTACTTTCTACATTTATTTTCAAATGTTTTCTTGTTACTTCGATTATATAGATAACCAAGTATTGCTTCTTAGGCACCTGTGCTTCCTATCTTAATCAAGTATCTAAAGATATCAAGTATCCTCTGAAAATGGTTTTGCTTTCCCACACTGAACTCTGTATTTTGGGGAAAAAAAATTTTTTAGCATATTTTTAAATGCTAAAAACGATCTTTAGATTATCTAAAACTATCTTTAAGATTTTCTAGAGGGGTCCTAGAAAAATCATAAAGATTTGTTCCCTTTGCCTTATAAAAATAGAGATGCTATACATAATTGCTGTGTTACTAATTGCATTTGTTTACTGTGTTGCAGGAAGAGCCGTCAGATCAGAGGAGATGCTTAGTTTTCCCTAAGTTAAGTCAGTACGGGTAACATATTATTAATATATTTCTGAAATTGTATATTGCATGGGAAGACCCTGGAGATTTATCAGTGCTCTCATTGTCTGTTTTCACCTTCAGGCAAAATACTGATCAAATCTCTTAGGAAATAGTTATGTAGGGTATCTCAATAGAGAATTTTACTCTTCTCAATTCTGATATTATTTATAACAGTAAAAATTAACCATTAAGTCTCTAATATCTACAGGTAACTTTGTATTATTCTGATTCTTGCCTGAAGCCTCCACTATAAGCTACAGGCCAGAAAGGTCAATCTCAGAGTTTCCTGGGAAAGGACTCCATATACCAGGTATTTTTAAATACTGGTATTTAAACGAATAGACTCTTAGGCAAAGGGTACTGAACTGACATTGCTTAGATAATCTGTAAACTGTGCTAGTGGATTGAGTCAGGATTTCCTTGGATTTCTGGACTCTTTTTAGTCTGCATGCAGATGGCTTCACAAATGCAGACTGCTGAACCAAAAACCAGCAGAACAAGAATTAATGACACAGGACTGAATGAACTGAAGAGGGAAATTTTACTGTGGTTACTTGTCTGGAATGCTGTTGACGTTGCTTTAATGTTCTATTTTTTGGATATATGAGGCTGCCTTTTCTCTTACTTTTTATGCTATCTCTAACTTACAATTTAGTAAATTCTGCTTTGATAAGCTAAATCCAAACATTTAAGAATGATATCCAATTCTCTGAGATCCCCCAGAATTCAAAATCTGTTACTGAGTCCCCTTGATTTTCATGGCAATATAGTTATTTCACAGGTTTAATTAGAATCTGTCCATAGTATATCACTGGGCAAACAAGGCCTTACCTCCTAGAGTATCATATTAGAGGATAGTGTTCATTGAATCAGATAGACTAGCCCCTTTAAGAATTAAGGGAGCCAATGCCTATAACCATCCCCAAAGGAAATGCCTATACCTGGTTTGCAGGGTCCTGGCCTTACAGGTGGTAAGAAAGCTACCAGGCCAGAAAGCTAGCAAATGTTGAAAACCTCGAGGAATTCAACCAAGGTTATAAGTACTATAGGTGAAAAATGGTGGAGATTTTCTTGGGCTCAGTTGCCTAGCCTTGGGATAGCAGATAACAGAGGTACTGAAAAGCACAAACCAAGATTCCTTATAAGAACTTTTGTAAATTTTGTGGGCTTAACAGTTGTTTAATACTGTATGGCTCCATATTTGCAAAGCAAACCAAGATGGCCTACGGGTTAACACTCTTATTGCACCAATGTAAATAATTAGGCCAAACTTTATGAGACCAGCCTTTTCTTTGTGATCAAGAATAATCTCTGAGATTATTCTGATTACAGGAGAGGAGGGGGAAGAACTCGCAGGTAGATCAAAAAACTCTGAAATGGGCAAAAAGAAATTACTGGGTATCTTTTCAATGGAATATCAGGTATGGTCTAGCACACCCTTCTGGGTTTTCTGACTCTATGGGGGGGTCTGTACCTTCAGTATCTTTATGCTATTTTATAACTCCGTAAGTTATAGAAAACTGATACTACTGCAAATGAATTTTATCCAGTGAAGATGCAACTAATTTCCACGTCCTGTTCCTCACATGGAAGAAGTCAACTGTGAAAATACAAATTCATTGCAGCATTCTCCATTGCCTCTGCATGTTTCTACTCTGGATTTTCCTTTGAACGGGTTGTAACATCTTACCAGTTCCTTTATTAATTAATGACTAATAAAATCTTTGACATGTATTCATTAAAAAACAAAGTCAAGGGCTTCCCTGGTGGCGCAGTGGTTGAGAGTCCGCCTGCCGATGCGGGGGACGCGGGTTCGTGCCCCGGTTCCGGATGATCCCACGTGCCGCGGAGCGGCTGGGCCCGTGAGCCGTGGCCGCTGAGCCTGCGCGTCCGGAGCCTGTGCTCCGCAACGGGAGGGGCCACAACAGCGAGAGGCCCGCGTACCGCAAAAAAAAAAAAACAACACAAAGTCAATTGCTTTCTATCTCTCCTGGTTGTTACTTCATACAGTGACACCATTGTGACATTCCGGGGCAAGAAGGAAAATCTATCTATTTGACCAGATTCATAACCGCCCTGTGATTTGAACTACATTTCATTTGTTAAGGCACCTTGATACACGTCAAGAATCTTGCAAAACGAAATAAGCTACAGAAGGAAGTGCTTTGCCACTCATAGCTGGCAGCAACATTCAGCAACAGATACATAATTTATGGGACTCCAGTCCTATTAATATTCCAACACAGAAGAACACAGTGATGAATGCTGTATCCCAACCTTTGTAATAAAGCTGCTCAGGGGCTTCTTGATTTAAGGATTCAAAATACAACCACCTTGCAGTTAAAAACAAGATGAGGGAACATCCCCAGGTTCACAGATCAACGGTTATAAAAAGTAAAAGATACCTTTTTCTTGCATTCATGTTTCATCTGGCATCACTATAGCATTTATACTAGAAAGCATCTCAAAACTGGTTATTATTTCATAGATGAGCATTCCATGAACTGCACTGCAGATCTCTTATGAGTGTATGAAGACCCCACTTTGCACAACCAACAGGCTCCACCATCTACAAAGACTATTCTTAGTGGGATGGCCGCACTTCCTTTCTCACCAGCCCTAGAGGTAGTATTTCTGATCGGGCCAAGCTACGAAACACAGAGGACGCAACGCAAAACGAAAACAAAGGGCCCCTTGTCAAAAAAAAAAAAAAAAAAAAGAATTATAAGATGGTGACAGCAGAGCATTAAACCAAGCATGGGACCCTTCTAAGCGTGAGGCCTCGTGTGATTGCATAGGTCACATGCCCATGAAGCTGGTCCTGTGTCTGATGCTTCTTAAGGAAAAAGGGTAGAGAAGCCTTTATCCTCTTTATAGAAACAGATTTTCAGACACAGGCTAACACCTACCCAAAAGTCAACTTAGGCTCGGTTCCATCCCCAGAGTAGGGGGGACTTAAATGTACAGCAAAGAAATGAAACTTTCCAAAGTATGAAAAGCCCCAGCCCACTTGGTGAAATCTAACCAGGTAAGCATCTGCTTCTAGAGATCTCTCTCTCTCTTATATGCGTAACTCCCACATTCCTAAGTTTTCCAGACCTCCTAGGACCAGAGAAGGTCCGTGACCGATCCACACATGAGAGGTCTCCAGGACAACTGACACTTAGGGTTATCCCACACCAAAGGGACCCTAGAAGGATCGTCTCCCCAGGGATTCTTGGACAAGAGCCAAGGCTGAACCTGAACTTGGGGTCTCCTTTCTGGGAACACTGGTTTGAGCATCAGCAACATTTTGCTGTTCACTGGCTAGAGTGGAAGTTCAGATTAGCCACTGGCCCTCTGTCCACTTGCAGTTTCCTGAGAACACTGTATTTAGTTCATGCAGTTCTGTTTCGGTAATCCTGAGAACCATGAGAATCTCTTCGTCTCCTAAGATCCAGATCAAGAGGGAACCCCCCACTGAGGCCACCTACTTTCCAGTTAAATGGCAAACTGACCCACCTTTACCATCTTTACATACGTCCAGCACAGCTCCACAGAGGCAGGGACTGTTTCCTTAGTCACCTTTGGGTCCTATGAGCCCAATACAAAGTCTGGTCTGTAGACGGAGCTCAATGAACATCTGCTGAATGTATTAGGTATAGAGGGAGTAGGTGTACGTGGCAATATTTCCATTGGAAATGCTACAATCAGGGAGAAAGAGTAATCTTATCTGAAAGCTTGATTTTTGAATTATTATCATTTTTTATTAACAAGAATGTTAACAATTGCCACTAATTACCCCTTATTCTTATGCTGATTATTTTACATGCATTGTATTATTTATGATTTTTGACAACCTTTGAGGGCTTTTCTTTCCAATATTATCCTTATTTTAGAGATGAGGAAACTGAGGATCAGAGATGAGGTGCCTTGCCCAAGCCTACAGAGCCCTCAGCAGAAGGGCTGCCTCATATACAGCCTGGCCTGACTCAAAGGCTGTTATTAGTCACCACACTATACAACCCCTCTCTCTTTGATGAGATGCTACCCTCTGTAAAGAACTTTACCTGCTAATACTTTGACCTGTTATGTCTTTAGTTAGCTAAATAGTTAAAAATAGAAAAGACATCTCTTCTCTTTGACCTGTTATGTCTTTAGTTAGCTAAATAGTTAAAAATAGAAAAGACACCCCTAATGATTCTCTAGTGTGACAATGAGAAACGCTCCTAATCTCAGATTCAGAAGGAGAGAAAGCTTTCATACATACTTATCCTTGGTCCCTCTCCCCCAAACCCAGAAGAAGCTGAATGCAAGAATTTTACTTCCTTTCATAACTTTGATATAAGAGAAAAGCATAAATTCTCTCAATGTGTATTTATTTATGAATAGCCTATTTCTTTACCGAAAGAATTCAAAGATGCTTATCACAAAAGTCTTACCCATGGTAAGAGTAGGAAGAGAGAAACCCAGAGCTGGGGCTGTGGAAAGAGGAGGCAAAGACACAGGCCACGTGGGCCCAGGGTCATGGCTGTGACTGAGCCTCATGCAGCCTGCGGATCCCAGCCTTGGTGGAGGGATCCATCACAAGGGACCACACAGACCTTTACCTGTGCTTTTAAATCAACTTACCGTTAAATTAAATTGCTGGAAAGTCTTAAGAGTCCTAAGAAAACACTATTAGAAAGAAAAAATGTGGCCATGAAAGAAAAGTTGGTCATGAAATGATAGGTATTATCCGAGAATAAAAAAGTATCTAAAAGGTCCAAGTCCCATGATTAGATTTGACAAGGTGGGCACGGGACAATAAATGTCCAGGTTTATGCTTCAATAATATCCATCTAACTGGTAACTGATTCTTGAAAAACATAACTGGTCCCTGAAATTGGAACCTTTTCTTTGCCTTTCTTTCCCCAGAGCTGGCACGTAATCATGTTCTACTTGCTGCAGGGAATAAAAATACCCAAATGCTTCAAATGCAGATAATATTGTACTATAGAAGTATACTTTCTCAGCTTTTTTTCCTTGGACTTGGAAACATTTTTGCTGTCATCAATCCCTTACTTGTGCTAAAGCTCTCTCTGCTTTGATGGGATTTTTACACATCAAATCAAACTGGCTACATTAACGTTGTATTTCTGCCAATGAAGGATGGTGTGAAAGCTCAGAACCCGGGACAGAAGCCACAGGGAGCTGTCCCTCCACACTATGGCTGGATGTTTCCAGAAGAGGGGAAGGCAGTCTCCCCACCCTGAGGGGCGGGGTCCACTCTGCTCTTCCCGGTGCCCAAGCTCAACGATTGGGTCCCTGATTTGGAACTCTGGCCACCAACAGTCATCCTGGGGGAAGGTGGAATAATGAAGAATTGTAGGAGAGCAAGGGGCAGCCTGAGGCCCCAAGTAGAAAGTCTTTGGCCTCTAAAGTAGAAAAGAAGGAAAACACCATGGGGCATGGCGGGGACCATGTTATTCAATGTTCATTTTTGTTTCCCCAGAGCCTAGCACAGCGCTGGATACAAAGAAGGTTCTGAGAAGCTTTCTCTGCTGGACTGAACTGAGGTCTGGGAGACCTAAGCTACCAGCTGGGGTCTTTGAGGATGGAAGCCCAATATTCTCACCGAAAAAATGATATCTGACCTCTCTCTTGCATAGGGTTATTATAAGATTAAACTGAGGTGTCTGTGTGTTTCGAAAGCTCTTTGACAAAATATTAGGCGCTACTCAAATACAAGAATCAAGCACGGGGTGAATTGGGAGATTGGGATTGACATACATACACTATTGATACTATGTATAAAACAGATAACTAATGAGAACCTACTGTAGAGCACACAGGACTCTACTCAGTGCTCTGTGGTGACCTAAATGGGAAGGAAATCCAAGAAAGAAGGGATATATGTATATGTATAGCTGATTCATTTTGCTGTACAACAGGAACTAGCACAACATCGTAAAGCAACTATACTCCAATAAAAATTGAAAAAAGAAAAAAAAGAAACAAGAAAAGATTGCTGATAATTTGGAAAAAAACAAAAAATGAAAAATAAATACAGGAATCACCAAACACCAATCCAGTGGCCAATTTTCAGGGCAGAGGAATGGCTGCTGTGAACGTGGGCCTCATCCTGCCTGATGCCCTTGCCCTCTTTCCTGCACCTTCTTTGTGAACCCCGTCTTCCTCCATCTGTCAGCAGCTCCAGTGCTTCCCTATCTCCACCTCGGGCACTCAAACCCACTCTCACAGCGTGACACCAACGACGACGCTGAGGAATTTTACTTCTCCTAGTTCTGTGACACCAAGGGCAACCCCTCTCAGACTAAGACCTGGTGTCAAGGAGCCCCTCCTAGACTCCACCTTATGACTAAGCTTGAATTATCAATAAACAAAAGCACCAGGCAAGGCCTTCTGCTGTTCTTCCTGTTCAAGGCAGTTCTGACTGGTAGCTCCTGATCTCACCAGCCTGTCCACCACACCAAGCTCCAGGGTGTGATCCTATCAGGATGGACTCCAAGTATGGTTCGTTTCATCTTCTAAAAGGCCAAGCCTGTACGTCTCAGAAACTGGAAGACCTATTAGTTTAGGTTTCATTTTTCTGGAACTGAGAGACTCTGTCTCCACTTGATAGCTTTCCCTTTCTTATCCAACTGTAGATGCAAGTCTCCCAGAACAACGTTTTGCCTAAGAACATGCAGCACCCAGTGATGCTGGCGGTGAGTACTGACACTCGCCCTGCTTGCAGTCTTTGTGAATCACTGCATAGAAATAGAACTAGTTATGAGCTAATCTGAATAAGTCCAAGAAATACTGCTGATCTTCATTCAAAGCCTGTATTTGATTTCTCGGAGGAAACCCCAGTAGCAGGAATTACTTGGTAGAGTAGCTAGTAACCAAGTATTAGGAAACAGGGCTGTATTTTGCTTTTCTTTTTCTTCGCTTACATGGATGATGTCAACTCCTTCTGTGTGATCTCGATATGTGTCCCCTTGTCATGGAGAGAAATGTAAGGGAGTGATTCCTTTCATGAGCTGATACTGAGGTCTGAGTGGTCCCACAAGCCAAGTATGGCCCCAGATAACTGATCTGTTCTCTCATGTGGGAATGAAGGACTTAGTAGCTACATCTCTAAAATTAAACTCTAACACAAAAAATAATTATTTGTGCATGGGCCCTCTAAAATTGAATTAGTTCATATCTAATAATTCCAAACTGTAAATTTAACTACTTAGGAGAAGTTTTTGAAACTCGTGTTTCCAGGCAGATCTACAGGCAGAGCTAATGCCCTTAAAACCAGTCAGTTCATGGGAGTTGATATACTAGAGTCATAGTTAAGATCAGTTGAAAACTTTAAAAGTTAAAGACAATTCAGATTAGCTTCAGAGTTCTAAAGCAGATTGAAAATTCTTTTTGGCAACACGATCAGGCTTTGCCTCCGGGGACCTCGGGCAGCACACGTGGGACAAATCAGAGTGTGGTCCAAGGGTCACTGGCAGAGCTACTTGGGAGGCTTGTTATGACACAGATGCCCGCAGCTCCAGACCAGTGGAGAGAATATCAGAGGACAGGGCCCAGGAATCTACTTAACAGATTTCTCAGTGATTCTTTGCGGACAACAAAGTTTGAGAACTGCCCCAAGGAAGCACAAAGCTTTCTCTGCTCTTCCCCTGAGTCTCCTGAAATCCACTCCTTAAGGAAGTATCGCCTGATACTAATCAAGGCGAGTACTCCGTAAACATCTGGGGAAGTACAACATGTACTGGGTGAGGATATTATCTCTCCCCTTTTCCTTAAGCTGCCAGGAATCTTGAAACCACATTTGAACTCAATTATAGAAATTCTATAGGCCTTCATAGCTTATATTCTGAAGCTCTTTTTTCTCTCAATCTCAAATTTTTACTCTTATAGTCTTCCCTTGTTCTCTTTTTTACCTTTTATTTCTTTGCTGCCATTATTTTATTTTGTGGTTTTTGTAAGCACTCTCAAATCCTCTGTGGATTAAAATGGGGTATAAATAAACATACTTATGTACAGATATAAATCAAAGTGGCCATTATTTGCGTTCCTGTCACATTATCCCCAGGCTAAGCTCCTGCCACAAAGACTGGCCCGCATGCCTTTGTTCCAGTTTTCAGCCAGGAATCTTATCCCAGAGTTCTTCATAAAAGCACCAGCAGGGAATTCCCTGGTGGTCCAGTGGTTAGGACTCGTTGCTTTCACTGCCGAAGGTGTGGGTTCAATCCCTGGTGGGGGAACTAAGATCCCACATGCCCCACAGTGCAGCCAAAAATAAAAAAATAAATAAATTTAAAAAATAAATGACAAATAAAATAATAAAAGCACCAGCAGCCTTAC
Organism: Platanista minor; assembly: GCA_004363435.1. Lineage (NCBI taxonomy): Eukaryota > Metazoa > Chordata > Mammalia > Artiodactyla > Platanistidae > Platanista > Platanista minor. The sequence goes on from RJWK010012151.1 coordinate 29,264, forward strand.
TTATGTCCTTGGAGCTCGATGGCTGTTCCTTTTCTCCCACCGATGTCCCACATGATGACAGAGTGGTCGGAGCTCCCCGAGAACAACACCCGCTGGACGGGGTCCCAACAGAGAGCAGTCACCCCACCTGAGAGAACAGACACAGCTGGCCATTAGTCACAAAGTGACAACATTATTCACCAATAACTTGTGAGAGCAGAGGAGTTCGGATCTAGCGCAATTCCTGGCACACAACAAACTTTTGTGGAAAGAACAAATAAGTCCCCAAAGAGAAAAAAATGGGCTCCAAGAATAAAAGTCCCTCCCTTTATGCATTTTTCCCCAAAATTTAATGTACCATAAAATCAATTACTGTAAAGACCAAAGGGGAATGAAAAAGGCAATTAACTGACCTTCAAAAAATAGACATAGTTCTAAGAACAGAAAATACCGCACTGTTTGGAAATATTGACCATAGTTTTTAAGCCCCGTCTACCCCTCATCCCGACAGCAGGTGAGCAGTAAACGGGGCTTTAAAAAAGCTCAGTTAGATTTATTGTATTCTTGAATACAGGTGTTGATAGACAACAATATCAGAATTTAACATTTATTTTCTCTCTCTGGGAATTTATAGATTCTGGGAAAATTACTTACATCCTCAAGTGTCAGTTTCTTCAACTGTAAACTGGGGATGATGGTAATACGATGACACCACTGAGGATAATATCAGCCTAACCACTACCTACTTCACAGGGTTACAGTGAGCATGACTGGACCAATTACCCGGGACCACTCTGTAAACTGTGGTGTGCAGTACAGATGGTTATTAGCATCACTCCAGTGGTTTGGCTATAAAATATTATGACAGATTTTCTTCCCTGGCAGTCCCATCATAAATCAAACTTCTTGTGTACTGAGAACAATAGTAACTTTTTATGTATAAGATGAGCACAAAGCTTATGAATACTTAAGAATATGAGAAATACTCATTTTTATTGAAAAATATTATATTCTGAAAAGAACATACAAGTTGCTTCTTATTTGTTGAGATGCGACATTTTTCTTCTTTAGATCATCAATTTGTTCTAATGAAGTACTGCACTTTAAAAGCTTTTAGGAAAGTTTCTCTCATTTAATGTCTCAGAAGATATTTTTTTAAGATCAAAAGGAAAAAAAAAAAAACCATTATCCTGGATTATGCTTAATAGCTTCTCCCTATACCTGCACAACATTCTGCTTGTATATATTCCTGTCCCTGTAAGAATACACACCACTTCCCCCAGTGCACCTGTGCTGACCACCCCCTGCAGCTCCCATCTCCCCTTCCCTCCCCCGCTCCCACCCCAAAACAAGCACAGGGCCAGCAGCAAACAGGCTCTGGTGGTACCTGTTGAATGAACGAAAGAGCAGATGAATGAAGACACAAAAATCGCTTTTTCATCCACAAATCTCATTATTTGGAACTCCTCTGTTATGCTTACTTAGCCTTTCAAAGCTAAATATTTTCTCTTTCCGTATAACTCACCTTCTCATCCTGTTATTAAACTTCATGTACCCATCCCCCACCCCTTAACCTTCCTTCAGTATCTGAGAATGTAATGCTTCAGGATACGCATTCCATCGTGCAAAATGTTTATTCCCACACAGTAGTAGAATGACTCACTTTGTTAAATATCTGTGGCAGAGTCAGCTAACTGTTTACTGAAATTCATGTTCCCTCTTCTTGTATATACAGCGCTCCCTGGCAAGTTGCTTCCTACAGGGGCCACATTAACTGGCCCCTCTTGCAACTAGGGGGCGTGTGACCAGTTCTCAGCAAGGGAACCCAGAAAGTACACGGAAGTCATATGCATCCCTCCCAGGCCGAGGTAGTTAAGATGTTCATTTTCCACTTCCTCTTTATACTTCCTCCTGGAGGACTCCAAGACGCCAGGACACAGAGAAATTCTAGGAGCCTGGGACCCTGAATCACCACGTGGAAAAGAACAGGAACATTTGCACTGGATTGTTACATGCATGAGAAAAACGCCTTCGCATTGAGCCACTGAAATGTTGAAAGTTATTTGTTAGAGCAGACCATTACCTACTAAAATGCCACAGAATTACTAGAATATTATAATAAGTCTGGTCCAAGAGGAAGGTGAGAGTCACCCAAAGCTTCAAAAATGTCAGGCAAGTGAAAAGAAGTTATTAGTTTAGACTGTTAATATTGATGCCTAATACTTAAACAGAATTAGAGAGAACCCTGGTTGGAAAACTGTTTCATTAGCCTCCAAAGCAACCCACTATAAACTCTGAATTGGGTTTTCCCTCAAAATGTATCTAGAGTCTAAGCACTTCTCACCATCTCCACTGCTACCATCCTTGTATGAGCCACAGATAAAATTCTTGCCTAGAAAATTAAAAAGTATGACACACATTTTGTTGTAAAGGCTCTGGGGGAAAAAAGCACTCTCATACATTGTCGATGAGAATGCAAACCAGTAACATGGGGAAGGCCATATCCAACAAAACTATACGTATGCACTTAGCTCTCAATCCAGCCCTCTCACTTCCAGGAATTTATCTTGAAGATACTGTCCCTGCTCCCATCAAATACACCAAAATACACACTCTATTCATCTCAGCATGGTTTGAAATAGCAAAACATTGGGAACAACTTAAATGCTCATATAAGAGAGTGGGCGAATAAACTATGGTACATTCACAGAGTACTATGCAGCTATGAAAAAGAATGGAGAAGACCTGCTGGATGGCTATGACATGATTTCCAGGATATACCGTAAAGGGAAAAAGGCAAAGTGCAAAAGAAAATCTACATTATGCTACCTCTCATCTAAGAAAAAAGGGTAGATGAGAAATTACTGAGATTTGTTAACTACAGCAGGTGTGTGGGAGAGGCTGGGGAACGGGAATGGAGAAGTGATGAAGGAGAGACACTTTTTATTGTGTTTTTTTGGTTTGGTTTTGAGTTTTGGAATCATGTTAATATTTCACATACTCGAAAACAAGTAAAAAATAAAAACTAGGAGTGTGTGTGTGTGGGCGTGCATGCGTGTGCGCGTGCATGTGTGTGTGTTGCTGAGGGGGAGGGGGAAGGAGAACCCAAAATGGAATATGAACAGAAACAAGTGAACCTAGCCATGTTACAAATAAGTGGTACAACCTCACTGAAGGGGGTTAGGGGAAGAATTGACAAAATTAACTATGAAAAATGGTAATAAGGCCAAATATAAAAAGATTTGTATACAAATATAGTACTCTAGTTAGTTTGTCAGATATATGATAAGAAACGGAATATTTACATAGTTTCAACGTTTCAAAGTATTTCCTCACAACATACTGATGCATTACAAAGGGTGATTACAACGGAGAAACCTGGCAGACACCATCTTAACCAAGCGATCAAAGTTAGCATCACCAGTAAGAGGACAAATCAGTATCATGTGCCTTCTGATATGATGCACTGAGAAGGCATATCGTCACTTTTGTTTTATTCTTATAAAAATTTAACCATAAGGAAGCATCAGACAAACTCAAATGGAGAGACTTTCTACGGGGGAAGGACAGTCAGGCTAGTACTCAAAAATGTCAAGGTTGAGACTTCCCAGGTGGCCCAGTGGTTGAGACTTCCCCTTCCAATGCAGGGGGCAAGGGTTTGATCCCTGGTCAGGGAGCTAAGATCCCACATGCCCCTGGGGCCAAAAAACCAAAACATAAAACAGAAGCAATACTGTAACATATTCAATAAAGACTTTAAAAATGGTCCACATCAAAAAAAAAATCTTTAAAAAAAGAATGTCCAGGTCATGAAAGCACAGAAAGACTGAAGAACTGTTCCAGGTTAAGGGAACTAAGGAGACGTTATCACCAAATGCGGGGTGTAGTCGTGGGTTGGATTCTGAACCAGAAAAAGGATATTAGTGTGATAACTGGAGAAATGTAACTAATGTCTGCAGATTAAAGAACAGTGTTGTATCAAAATTTCCTGATTTTTGATATTTGTACTGTAATTTTCAAAGATGTTAACATGTGGGGAATAGGGGTGAAGGATGGACGGGACTCTCAGCACTATTTTGCACCTTCTTTAAATTCTGAAATTATTATACTAGCCTCATACAACGTTTCCTGCTTCCACTCCTGTCCCTGTTGTCTATTCTCCACCGAAGTGATCACTGAAGAACACAAAGCAGATGATGACACCCCTTGCTTAAATCACTCCTGTGTTTTCCCATCCCATTCAGAGTAAAACCCACAGTTCTCTCCAGGCCCTTTGTGATCTGGCTTCTGCCACTATAGGGGCTTCCCTCTCTCTCCTCCTCCACCTTACTAGCTCTGCTCCAGTCAGCTGGACTTCCCAAAGTTCCTAGAACAGGCCAGGATCATTCTTACTTCTGGGTCTCTGCATTTTGTTGCCTCTGCCTGTGACTTTCTTCCCCTAGATTATCACTGGCTTGTTCCCTCACAAATGCCACCTCCTCAGAGACCTCCCTTGACCACTCTTACCACTTTTCTCCTTATGGTATTTCTCTTCAGAGCATTGCCTACTGTCCCAACAGAATATAAGTTCTAGGAGGGCCAGGGCTTTGGCTTTTTCCCACAGGATCCCCAGGATCTAGAATTCTGCCTGGCTTACAGTAGGCATTCAATAAGCAAATGATTGAACGAAGGAGGAAGTACATGAATGACTGTCCTTTGCCTATTCTTAGGACATGAAACAGGCACATGACATCTCTTTTCCTGGCTGACCAGTCTTGTCTGTGTGGTGGTCTTCATCTATTCCACTACTCATACCTGTTAAGTCAGGGAATGTTCATCTCAAGGAGAAGCTTTGGAGATGGTCTTGCTTGACTGGTTAAAGATTAGGGGGATAGAAAAGAGAAAAATGACAAACATATGATTTCCCCTATTTAACATGTGTTTGTGTCCCCCCCCCCCAATTCAAATTCATATTTGGAGGTGATTAGGTCACAGGGGCAGAGACCTCATGAATGGGATTAGTGCCCTTATGAAAGAGACCCCAGAGAGCTCCCTCACCCACTCTGCTATATGAGGTTATAGCAAGAAGACAGCCATCTAGAAACCAGGAAGTGGGTTCTCACCAGACACTGAATCTGCCAGTGCTTTGATCTTGGACTTCCCAGACTCCAGACCTGTGATAAATAAATATCTGTTGTTTATAAGCCACCCAGTCTATGGCATTCTGTTATGGCAGCCAGAATGGACTAAGACAACATGTAAAATGGGTGGCTCAGGTTCTTTAAAACATCGTGTTAGATTTAAATAATGGTGGGCACTGGTAAAAAGAATGGTTAGAAAGACTTATTTAACTTTAAAGACTTAATTGGATGCGCTTGTTCATCCTGTCCAAATAAACATGGAAATACTTAAATAGGGTTTTCTATGTGCCAAGTGATAGACACCATTCAGCTCCTCCTAACTAATACACACCAACATCTACCAGCATTGTATCACGAGAATCAGGCCCTCTGGACTTTGTTGGTGACTACGGGATAAAGATGGTTTACGATGAAGAAATGGGAAGTTGATATACAGTATCAGAAGTGCCAAGGCTCTGGAACCAGATTCTAAGCTCAAGTGACAGCTCTACCCTTATTAGGTATATGACCTTGAGCAAGTTATTTAAAACTTTGAGCCTCAGAAGTCTCATCCATAAAAGAGGGTTGATAATAGTTTTGTTAAGATTAAATGAGTGGGGCTTCCCTGGTGGTGCAGTGCTTAAGAATCCGCCTGCCAATGCAGGAGACACGGGTTCGAGCCCTGGTCCGGGAAGATCCCACATGCCGCGGAGCAACTAAGACCGTGCACCACAACTACTGAGCCTGCGCTCTAGAGCCTGCAAGCCACAACTACTGAAGCCTGCATAACTACAGCACGTGCTCCGCAACAAGAGAAGCCACCGCAATGAGAAGCCCATACACTGCAACGAAGAGTAGCCCCCGCTCGCTGCGACTAGAGAAAAGCCCCCCAACAAAAAAAAAAAAAAAAAAAGAGAAAAGCCCGCGCACAGCAATGAAGACCCAACACAGCCAAAAAGAGAAAGACAAATACCGTGTGCAGCCAAAAATAAAAAAATTAAAAATAAACAAATTTATAAGATTAAATGAGTGAATATATATAAGCACATGGAACAGTGCCTAGTGCATGGGAAACACTCAATAAACGTGAGCTATGATTATAGTGCAGGAGACCTCATCTGGACCATCTCTGTGACACTGTTTTTTGTTGAGTCAGCCTAAGGCAGTGACCAGCGCGTTCCCATACTATCTCAACCATCATAAGATCAACTAAAGTTTTAGAAACAAGGTCCACCTCTAGTTTTTGCACATCACATCAGGCTGCAAGGAACCCGAGCTGGGAAAGGGAGTTCTTGGTAACACAGAGGAAGAGAGAACAGACAACCAGGTTAAAGCAAGTCAGGGCATATTCATCAGACTCCCAGGGCTCAGACTGTTATACCACAGGCTTCAGGAAGAGTGGGAAAGATGGAAGGAAAAGCTGCAAGACAGGAAACAGGATGGGACTGGGGAGGCAAAAAAAAAAATCACCCTGTGTTCCGATCCCAGTTCTATGTAAATGACCTAACAACGGGGTCTCTATTGGAGGCTGGCTTATAAATTGTAAATCACAGCATTCATTTCAAATCAGTTCAACAAGCAGGTACTGAGCATCTTCTATATGGCAGGCACTGTGCTAAGCTCTGTGGATATACTCAAAACAAATAAGACTCAGACCCTACACCAACACAAATATACAATGTTAGTTCTGGGAATGAGGAGGACACGCACATTGTGTTTGGTGGAGCCATTCTCTCACCAGACGTGGTCGCTCCCTCTGCCTGGAGCGCCAGACCTACCTTTTATCCCCCAGGTAACTTTTTCTCACTCTTCAAGGTGCAGCTCAGGTGCCCTCTCCTGCAGGAAGCCTTCCCTCCAACACCCCCAATCTAGGTGAGGCTCCCACCTCTGCCCTTGTCTCTAAATGTCACCATCACTCACTGGATCCAACTTTGCTGGATTAGAAATCTGTCCCCACTGTAGACTTTAGGCTCCACATCTTTGTATTCAAGCACAGTGCACAGAGCTGGATGCACCAGAGGTGCTCAGTGTATGTTTACTCACCTGGCCCGTTAATTGAATGGCAAAGAAGCGTGGGAGGACGATAAAGGAGGGCAATAAGCCATCATAACAGAGGCTTTGGCAGACAGAGAGGGGCCCAGAGGGATGGGGCGGGAGCCTCTTTCTTCTGCAGCGACTGCTGCCTCTGTCAGCTTCCTGATGAGCAGCAGAGCCCCTTCCACCCGACGCCTCTGGCGGCAGCGAGAGTCAGCCACCTCAGCGAGCCCAGCTTGCAGAGCAGTGCAGACACAATGCTCCCCCCTCTCCGTCTACACCCAGGCCATCCTCCTCGCCCTGCATGACCCATAACCAGGATGGAGAATGAGAGCCAGGGCTGAGATGGTTGTGGGTTTCCGGGGTTTATGATATTCTAATTGACAAAAATCATTTATTCCATTCTGTTGTCCTTCACTCCAGCTTTCCGCTCCAGAGCTCTCCCTCATGGTTTCATTATATGCTTCTCCCTGCCTTGGCCCTCCACAATATAACCGACAGAATAACTTTTTTTTTTTTTTTTTTTTTTTGCGGTACGCGGGCCTCTCACTGTTGTGGCCTCTCCCGTTGCGGAGCACAGGCTCCGGACGCTCAGGCTCAGCGGCCGTGGCTCACGGGCCCAGCCGCTCCGTGACATGTGGGATCTTCCCGGACCGGGGCACGAACCCACGTCCCCTGCATCGGCAGGCCGACTCTCAACCACTGTGCCACCAGGGAAGCCCAGAATAACTTTTAACATAAATGAATTCATTCTTGAAAGTCAAGGTTTTATCTATACTATTTTATACTCTCATAAATGGAATTTTTAATGGCTGCATGATATCCCAAAGCATGGATGTACCTTATTTCACTTACTGTTAGGTTGTTTAACTTTCAACTATTATACGTTTTGCTAGGATGACCATTTTTATACACAAAACTGTATTCGCATTTCTGATTTACTTAGAAGAGTTTCCCAACCATGGAACTCAGATCAGAGTATAAACATTTTTAGAAATTTCATACATGTTACCAAATGCTCAGTGAGCTAATTTTTGGAGACTTTTACAACATATCTTGCAAAAGCTAAAGACTAGGTGGAGGGTCACAAAGTCAGGGCTGGAAACTGCTGGCTCTGTCTCTACCAGTGGGACCTGGTATCTCACCATGCACATCCCAGCACACGTGCAGGGTGAGGGTGTGCAGGCAAAATGCGGCCAGAGGAGAGGCAGCCAAGGAAGTCCTTAGACCACGGAGCCTCTTGAATAGAGTATGTAACCTTTCAGTTACTGCATTTTGCTCCAGGTTGAAGTGATGAGTGTTTCTGGAAAGGTAAACATGCTCCGTCTCTAGGCTACACCCTCCTCCTGAGACCCACAGTGGGACATCCAGCTGACTCCCTGCCGCCTCCTCAAGGAGCCCTCTTGGTCACGTTCAGTTTAAAGCACCACGACATTCTCTTGCAAACCTGCTGTTACTTCTGCCGTTCCCATTTTCAGTAAATGGCATCACCGTCCACCCAAATGTTCCAGACAGAAACGTGGAAGCCACTCCTGCTTCAACCAATCATCAAGCGCTGCTGACTCATCTCCTAAACAGACCCTGAACCCCTCCTCTACTCTCCACACCCGCTGCTGTTCTCCCGGTCCAGACAGGAGTCCCCTTTTCCAGGGACTCCGGTAGTAGCTTCCTTCTAAAAGGCCTCCTCACATCCATCCTCGTCCCCACTCAATCCACCACCTGCTGCTACCACGATTCGTTACAAAGAAAGCACGTTACCACCCTGCCTCAACTCCACCACTGGCTTCCCACTGCCTGAGAACAATGCCCATCCGAAGTTCTTCACGTTACCTGGGATGTCAACCTGTATCCCTCACCCCTGGCTCTCCACACAGGCCACTGGACTCCATTCATACTTATCCACTGCAGGCTTCAAACCCGATTCATACATCCGGGGTCTGGAATGTTCCCACCACCTGGGTAACTCCTCAGTCTTCTTAAGGTGTTGTTTAAATACCACTTTCTTAGAAGCCCCCCTTTAACTCTGTGGACAAGAAGCCCTCTTGTTAACTGCTCCCAAAGAAGCCCATGCGTGGCCTCGGGGCTTCACAACACTTGTTACACGCATATTTCCAATTATTGCTTTAATTCCATGAGTGGGATTTGAACAGGCAAGGACTAGGCTGATTTCATTCACCGATGAGTGGCAGCACTCATCACGTGAAGAGCCAATGACCTGACGGACTCTTGATGAAAATCCACATCTTTTAGATGTGAAAGCCTCTACTGTAAACAAAAATTAAGCTTTCAGCTTAATGATCTGAACTTGCATATTTGCACTAAACTGTGCCTGTCCTTGTTTTAGTTATTTTTATTATAGCTACACTGTTACTTTCAATACTTCTCCTAACAGTCAATGAACAAGTCTGTATTTAATTTTCCATTAAGTAATATGCTTTGGGAGGTTCACATTCAAGCCCTCCTATTTCCAATATGTTCATACTAACCAAAAAAATTCTTAGAAGAAAAAAAAAGATTTTATTGATACTAGTAGTTTCCAGCGGTCAAAATCTGATATTTTTCCCTTTTGTTCAAATTAACGTGTGACATTTTGGCAGAAATATATTCTAATTTCTGCAGAAATATCAAAGAACTATGATATTTGGCATTTAGCTCCAGAAATAAAACCAGCAGAGGGAGCATAAGAACATAAAATTAGTTTTCTAAATCCCCATGGATTAGTAAATGCCATGTTTTGGCCTCTGGGTATGGCTATTAGGCAGATTCCATCACTAACTCACATTTTTATATGACCTTCTGTACTGTAACAGAGAGCGATGGGGTGAATGGCTGACTCCATACACATACTGAAGACTTGTCTGCTGTTGAGTTTGGATCTGGAGTGATTAGATCCCCGAGATCACTCTTTAATGGATCTAGGTTCATCTTAAGGTCTTTGTTTTGGGGGTAAGGGAGTGAGGAGGTTAAAACTAACCCTCCATTCACAGCCCCTTTCTCCAGAATTGTGTCTGGCTGAGTTTGGGACCTCCCAGGGCCCAGATGGACTTACTGCATAGGAAGAGCTCAACAATGTTTGCATCATCGTGGAATCTCTCAGATGCCCTTGTTCTAGCTTTAAATGAATGACCTGTGCTGTAGCCAGACTGGAGATGGGTAGATACTACTGTCTAGGAATAATAACAAATTAGATAGGTGACCTGCTACATTTATTTGCCTTCGTGTTAGATAACAACCTTCCTGGGCTACGTCCTGTCTTCCTCAAAGATACTTCATGATGAAATCAGGTGAAAATATTTTACATTCTTTCAGAACGATAAGACACAATATCAGGTAGTATTTTATATTGGAACTAATCCGGAAGACATGAAATCCTTGGGCCACCCCTGGCTCACCTCACAGCAGTAAGCAGCAGCTACTTACCCCTTTCCTGACCCGGAGGCAGCAGTACAGAACTGGGGGAATTCCTACCGGTGCTCTGGGCAACGTCTGACTTCTAAAGAGCCAGAAGGTTGAGCTGAAAGCCACCTCTACCTCAGCCAAATCTGGGAACTCTCCAGCCTGTCACGGCCTTGAAAATTTTACCACACGTCCATCCACTCCCCACTCTCCCATCACCATAGCCACGCTGCGAGGGACAGTTTCCTACTAGCTCTACCATCACACTCTCTACTACCAGAGCAATCTTTTAAATCCGATCAGGTTAACTCCTTTGCTTAAAACTCTTTCACCGTTTTTCCCTGATGTCAGGATAATGCTCTCAGTGATCTGAACTGACTCTCACTTCCTTTCTGGCTGACACCCCCCACCCCACCCCCGACCCATACTCAGTGTTCCAGCCAAAAAGAGTTACTAGGCTCTCCCCAAGAGAGCCACGCTTTTTGCAAATCCCCAGGCCTTGGATTACGCTGGTTTGTTCTGCCTGCCCTGCTCTCCCCACTTCCCTTTCATGAACTCAACACTTACTCCTCCGCCACAATCTTAGGTCAAAGTCATATCTCCCCCCAACCAGGGGGAGAGACCTTCCCTCACCAGCTCCCACTCCCATCCCAGCAACGCGCCCGCTCCGTGTTCTTGGACATGCTTGGTGCTGCTCCCCCGTGCCCCAGACACTCCTCCACACCCCCCGGCCCCCAGGCGCTGTAATTACTGTTTAGCTTCGGTCTCGCTCACTGGGCTGTGAGGAATTTGAGGACAATGACTATGCCTTTTCTTTTAAGCAGAGGTCTTCTTAGAAGCCCATATGATTTTAAATTTATTTACTTATTTATTTATGGCTGTGTTGGGTCTTCGTTTCTGTGCGAGGGCTTTCTCTAGTTGTGGCAAGTGGAGGCCACTCTTCATCGCGGTGTGCGGGCCTCTCACTATAGCGGCCTCTCCCGTTGCGGAGCACAGGCTCCGGATGCACAGGCTCAGTAGCTGTGGCTCACGGGCCCAGCCGCTCTGCGGCATGTGGGATTTTCCCAGACCAGGGCTCGAACCCGTGTCCCCT
>RJWK010012152.1:0-40863 GCA_004363435.1 Platanista minor
TACATATATACAATGGAATATTACTCAGCCATAAAAAGGAACGAAATTGGGTCATTTGTAGAGACGTGGATGGATCTAGAGACTGTCATACAGAGTGAAGTAAGTCAGAACGAGAAAAATAAATATCGTATATTAATGCATGTATGTGGAACCTAGAAAAATGGTACAGATGAACTGGTTTGCAGGGCAGAAAGTGAGACACACATGTAGAGAACAAACGTATGGACACCAAGGGGGGAAAGTGGTGGGGGTGGGGGTGGTGGGATGAACAGGGAGATTGGGATTGACATATATACACTAATATGTATAATAAAATGGATAACTAACAAGAACCTGCTGTATAAAAAAGTAAATAAAATAAAACTCAAAATAAAGAAAAAAAAAAAAGAATTCAAGAGAGCCTGTGATTAAGGTGGGGGCCTCAGAGCCTGAGCACGACTTTCCAAGCTGGCTCCTTTGGTTCACAGCCAAGAGTTGAGCAGAACCAGAGGGAAGAGGGTCCAGACCAAAGCAGAGGGACCCAAGGCTCTTGGCTTCCCCTGGTGCTGAGAGGGTGATGATGTTGGCGGTGGCTGGTCTCCCCTCCTGGAACGTTTGCAGTTGTCATGTGCACCATGGGCCATCAACGGATGACAGGGTAGACCATACACAGTGTTCCTCCTAAAGGCTGGAGTCTGTCTCTCTCAAATGCCACTTCTGTCACTGCCACAAAGTCTGGAGAGTGCACCTGGGGCGACCTCGAGGGAGGGTGATAAGTAGGTAAGCATTCCTCTCTACTCAGGCTGTCTCGTTGAGACCTGTCTCGTGACACGGTCACTCTGTAAATATGTGTGTCAGGAACGTTCTGATTCCAAGATGGCACTGGTCACCATACCTTCAGAGATTCAACGAGTGTGTTCTGAGTGGCAACTGAATCACAGAAAGGTGTCAGTGGGTAGTGTGATGCTGCAGCTGGTTCTCGAAGCCCCCCACCCATCTTCTTGCCCCATCTTAGGGCTGTCTCAACATCAGTGAAAACTGCCACAAGGTTTTCCTTGTTGCAATGAGCAGAACCCACAGAACCCGAGGAACAGGAGGCTGGGGGCTCGTGCTTCTCCTCCTTGGACTTGGGTGCTGTTTCATCAGGGACCCTGGGCAAGAGGGTCCAGGCCAGCCGGGCATGAGTTAGTGGCAGCCCTGTTATCTGCCCTGACCCTGGACGGATGCCAGAGTGCAAGAGGGGGAGAATAGGGGAGAAGGGGAGGAGGAAAGGGAGGGGGCAGGGGAAGAGAAGATACACAAACAGATGCACCCTAGAGCCTCAGCTCAAAGCCAAATTAAAATTTGTCTAATTAATGAATTTTCACAAAAAACACAGCCCCTGTGGCATTCCATTTATCCCCTTCCCTAGTCCAAAGTTATTCTGAGTTCTTGTAAATCACTAAAGAAGGAAGAATTTAAAAATTGAATATGTTTTTTTCACTTTGTGCTTAGGTATGTCTTAAAGTACCCATTACAGGAGAAAAAGGTGCTCTTTCCTTAAAAAAATAATCTGAAGAAGAAACCAAAGTAATAGGTAGTCTTAATTAGAAATATAAATACACAGTACGGGTATCTTTTAGGGCTATAAAAAACCAAACATTTCAGAGATTCAGGGTGATTTAATGTATAACAGGCTACTGCGAAACTAGCATGCATTTGTTATGCTTTACACTAGAAGGAAGACATAATAATAAAAATGTATATAAAGCCTTTAATAGAAAAACACTAGTGAGTTATAGATGAACACACTAGTAACATTTTCTAGAAATGTCAATTACTTTGCATTCTGAAGTGGTCCATTCAAGCCTGAAAACAGGAGGGAAACGTACATAGAGTCAAAGATACTTATTCCTTGTAAGAATCATAAATATTCATATAAATGCAAAAAACCCCAATGAGATCAATTCTTAAAGCAAAACAAAGCAGAGGGGACAGCGAGTCAGTTCTCAGAGGCTGTGCTCCCAGCACTGAATGAAGCAGACAAACATCCCACCCACTTTTTTGTAACTGCTAATGTCATTGTCAGATGGAGCCCTGACAGGTAATCTGAGAAGCGTAATGAATATACTGCTATAGCCCCACAGAATTATTCGGGGGTAGGGGGCAAGTCAGTTCCATATTAATCAAGTCCGTTAAACTCGTTATTCGTACTCTGCATTTTGTCCTGTGATGGGCAGGTGACCCAGCACGGTCCCTGGAGCACGGATCTCATGTGACCTCCCAGGACAACCCTGGCATCAGTTGGCCTGGGGGCTGCAAAATGCTCACCCCGCGCTGCTGCCACCTCAGGACGCCAGGACAGAGCCGTAGTGGCCTTAAATTACGGCACTGTCCAAGGAGGGCCACACACACACTCTACACCCAGCACAGCACAGGTCAGCTGTGATTTAGGGCCTGTCCCTCCCTCTCAGTCTTTCTTAGAGACACACACACACACACACACACACACACACACACACACACACACACACACGGGGGCATATGTACAGATTCACATACATTAATTAAAGCCTTGAGCAACATTAGGTGACTTCAACTCCAGGCTCATTATCCCCTTCGGATTGTTTTTTTACTTAAAGTTAATTTCAAAATCCTCCCTAACCACTATCTTAGATGCCACAGCTGCACGTTGAAGGTGACGGTGTTAAGGAGAGACTGACCAGCAGTGACAGGGACAGGCCAGATGTCCCAGGCACCCAGCCAGGACGCTGCGTGAGTGTATCAACTAACAGCTCACCTTCTGAAGCTGGTCAGCCCTGCGAGGGCCACTTGCTGACGTTCCTATACAGAATGACAGGTCCTCACCAAGTAAGTCCTTCCTGCTGGTGCCAGCGTGAAGGGATGTCTTATACTATCAGGGCCTCCTGTGGGATCAGAAACACCAGGGCCAAAGGAACACACCTCTGGGGCTACAGAAATCTCCCAACTGGATCTAACTGCCCCAGACAGGTGTGCCCTAGGCAGAGAGCTCCTGCTTCTCTAAAACCAGAAGGATCACGCATGGTCTCCCAGGATAAGAGAAAACCAGGTAACATTAAAAAAAAAAGGTCGTAAGAAATGACAGGAAATCATGGTCAATGGCATCCAAGAATGAGTTTTTGAGAAACTTTAACAATTCTACTAGTAGGCTAGGCAGCATTTATTTACACAGTTTCTGGCCTCATGATTATTGGGTGGCTTGGCTAGTGATCACGGCATTTCTTCCATCATGTGTCAAAGAGCACACGCCTGTCTCAGAAATTGAGTGTGATTCTGAGTTTCCAGCACTGGGAATCCATTTCCAGTTTCTCATATAATTAAAAATACTCATGTTCATAGCAGTGTTATTTATAATAGGCAAAACAACCCAAAGTCTATCAAAGGACAGATGGATAAACAAAATGTGGTACATCAGTACGATGGAATATTACTCTTCCATAAAAAGGAATGAAGTCCTGATACACGCTACTGGATAAGCCTTGCAGACATGATGCTCAGGGAAGTGAGCCAGACACAAAAGGACAAGTTTTATATGATTCCACTTAAATGAGGTCCCTAGAACAGGCAAATTCTGAGACAGAAAGTAAAAGCGTGGTTGCCAGGGTCTGGGGGGAGGGGAGAAGGGGGAATTCTAGTTCTAGTTCGGGATACGAGTTCTAGTTCGGGAAGATGAAAAAGATCAGGAGATGGATGGTGGGAATAGTTGCACAGCAAACTAAATAAACTTAATGCCATTGAACGATACACCTAAAGAAGAAAGATGGTAAATTTTATGTTATGCATATATATCTTACAGAATTTTTTTTTTTTTTTTTGGCCGTGCTGCGTGGCTTGTGGGATCCTAGTTCCCTGACTAGGGATTGAACCTGGGCCCCTGGCAGTGAAAGTGCAGAGTCCTCACCCCTGGACCACCAGGGAAGTCCTCAACCACAATTTAAAAAATATGCATAAAACTCTGAACAGGAGTTCTATTTGGGAAAAATGAGATGGAAAGTTTATATGCAATCAAAAATTATGATCAGTCCCTCTCCGGCACCCTAAGTCAAGCACAGAGCTGTTAAAATAATACAAAGAGTCAGACTTCGGATGCAAAGTCCAAATTTTCCCTCGGAAACGGAAGAGGCTCGCTGCCCAGGGAGCAATCCTGACCCAATCAAAACAGAATCCAAAGTTACCCGAAGGAACGTGGGGAATCCTTGTCCGTAGTAACCGACAGCAAAATAGTCAGGCTTGGGTCTTATCACCTTGACGATGTTTTCATAAAATTGAGCCTGTTTTTTCTGAAAGGAAGAAAGGAAATGCATTTCAGGTTTGAATGGAGTAGTTGAACATCCACGCATCTGGATTCTTCCAGCTTTGGCAGTTCTAGCAGGTGGGAGGGGGAGGAGGTGGGGGAGCGGTGCTGATGCAGGCATTGAATTTAATCTCACCACGAAGCTCTGACAGTACTCCTCACTTATCCTCCAACATTCAGCGGGGGAATTTGACCAAAAAGCCAAATTCAGCAACCAGTTGTGATTTATAGGTGTTTGAATAACCAAAGAGGTGCCAGAGAGATGGTTTTTCTTCTGATTAAATGTCTGATCTTTAGGATTTTTTAAGAAAAGGTATCAGTCAGATAATGGGATTCATTACAAGAGAATTTAAAAGGGCAGAATTCTGTTCCACATTCATGATACACATCACAACATCATAAGTCGATCTGCTGAATACAAAAATGATACAGCAGAGGGCTTCCCTGGTGGCGCAGTGGTAGAGAGTCCGCCTGCCGATGCAGGGGACACAGGTTCGTGCCCCGGTCCGGGAAGATCCCACATGCCGCAGAGCGGCTGGGCCCGTGAGCCATGGCCGCTGAGCCTGCGCGTCCGGAGCCTGTGCTCCGCAAGGGGAGAGGCCACAACAGTGAGAGGCCCGCGTATCGCAAAAAAAAAAAAAAAAAAAAGATACAGCAGAGAAAGCAGTAGTTAGAAACCGATAGCTTCTGTGGCAGGAGAAAGGTCTGGGCTAGCCTCCATCCGTCCCCCTCTTGTGGACAGGCTCACAGTTTTAAACGAGTGGAGACTCCTGGAGACCTTTGGGCCATCAAGACCAACGTACACCTAGACTCAGCAGTTGTTCACATATAAATCGCTCAGAGGCGTCTTAGAGTTTGGTTACAAAAGCTCACTGGAGAATAAAAAGTGAATACTCGTGGGCCAGAAAAAGCTCACTGGGGAATAAAAAGTGAATACTCGTGGGCCAGAATCAACCAGCAAATAAATCAAGTGTCCTCCTGGACAAAATGAAGGAGAATCCCAATGTTCAAAGGAAAAGAAAAATTCCAGAAGAACAAGCTGAGATTGCCTGTTCATTTACAGAGAAAGAAAGACCTACCAGCAATTCGCTAAGTTGTTCATAATCAAATATCTCGTTTTCATACTGTTCCGCCAGTTCCTTGCCCAGGGCGATGGCCTCTTCCCACATCTGTGAGGCAAAAGAAAGCAACAAGGGAAAAAGAAACTCAAACCTGAATTGTGCGGTCAGAGTAATGCTGCAACACAACCGTTCACGATGAAACAAACTGGAAATACACTCACTTAATCTGAAAGCATTGGAAAAATACAGATATTTTCTAGAGGCTCATGGCCTTTGGCTCGGGCATCAGTTGACCAAATGGGTCAGCTCCTGGCTCATCCATCATGCTGGCCGCTGGCCACTTGCCCTGGTCGGAGCAGTCGGCCGGCCAGTCCTGCCTTGCCTGCTGCTGGCCACTGACGCCCATCTGTCGGAGCAGCCGTGGAGCTCAGAAAGGAAAACCACAGGGCGAGGTTGAGAGGAGCGTTTGCAGAGAAACCACAGGCCTGATTTTGCTACTTTCCCAAGTCATCCCATTTAATAAGCTCTATGTGTCAGTGGTCAGAAAGACAAGGATCTATTTCAACTCTAAATTAAGGCTTGCCAAGAAGTTCGTGTTATGTTTGCAGATACCGTCAGAATGTAAAATCTGCCATCATTTTGAAAGGGAGAATTTTTTATGGTAACGGTTTAAAAGTGGGTTTCCCAATCAGGTAACATTTATTAAAATGCTGATAAACTTTTGATACATGTGGATTAATTTATTGATACATGTGGTAGGCCTGAATTTCCCTTATTTTCCTTGGGAAAAATAAAATACAGTGGTTTACTTGAGAAGAACATGGAAAATATGGTGGAACTATCTCCTCCAGAAAGCCTTCCTGGGCACCACCCACCCTCTTCCTCTGTGCTCCTACAAGACCCAGGATTCCCCTACTAAAAAAACTTTGGGTAATGTACTGAAAGTGGAATGCTCCTTTGTCATTCCTCCTCAGGGACTATAAGCCCCTTGAGGGCAGGGCCTGAGCATTATCAAAACCTCTGGACCGTATGGAGCCCAGGACCTGCTCAACAATGTTTCTCAAACAGAAATGAAGGTTGTTGACTGAGAATCAGGAAAGTGTCACACCACCTCACATACTGGGTCCCCAGACACGAATCGATCACTTCTCCACTGGAACCATCCCCACAAGGTGGTAGCACTGTTAGGGCAGTGACTGCAAGCTTATTCTACCTCCAGCGAGATGCCACCTGCATTGTCTTGTTAAAGTCCTTCGTCTTGTCAGGTGGGTATCTTTATTACACCTGTTTGGCAGATAAGGAAGTTGGGGATCAGACAGGTAAGTTACCTGCCCAAGGGCACACAGTGGGGTGTACTTGGCCCAGCTTGGTCTTTTTCTGAAGTTCTTGCTCTTGATGACTTAGTTAGAGGTGCTATAACAAAATCCCACACAACAGGTATTTCCTTCTCACAGTTCTGGTGGCTGGGAAGTCCAAGGTCAAGGTGTAGGCAGATTCAGTTCTTGGTAAGCGTTCTCCTCCTGACTCGTAGACAGGCACCTTCTTATTGTGTGCTCACGTGGCCTTAGGAGAGATCTTTCTCTTCCTCTTCTTATAAGGGCACTAATCCCAACATGGGGGGCCCCCACCCTAATCATGACCCAATATAAACATCATTACCTTCCCAAAGCCTCACTTCCAAATATCACCACGTGGTGGTTAGGGTTTTAACATATGAATTTCGGAGGGATGCAAACATTCAGCCCATAACAATGACCATGTGCCAGCACTTCCAGCTGCCCCACACCCCATCCTCCTGGAATGGGTTTTAAAGGATGCTAAGCTAGTCCCTAACTCCAGGCTCTCACTGAGAACACAGGGAGCCGGGCCCCATACCTGGCATACCCTTGGCACTGAACCCTCACCTGCCTGCCAGTCTTTGCCTATTCTTAGTAGAACCACACTATCAAGGACCTTACTTATTACTGAATCACCCAATAGACTTAAAATACTCTTTACACAGCTGCTACTTAAAGAAACCATCTGCTTTTTTTGATGAGAAAGAGCTATTCTGAAATTGTATTTTAATACTTTGAAAGACATCTTAAAAATAAGCCCAGAGTAGGAAAAGATTTCAGAGTTAGGACCAGCAGCCAGGGAAGAGAGAAGGTGGCTGAGATGCTCTTCCTAGAACCACACTTCTCTTCCCAAGAACCCCTACCTGTCTCCTTCATCCTGCTGAAGCTCTGCATCCTTTGAATATCTTCATCTGTTGCTCCAGCTAGCTCTCAGGTCCTCGGCCAGAGCCTAAGATCACATTTCTCGGAAGAGGGAGCTTCTCCACTTGGAATGTTTCTTTTAAGCTCCAGTGACCAATTCCTCCCTTAGTACATTTCCATTCCAAAGAAATCATTACCTTTAGTAGTAGTTCTCATTCACTCGATTCTCATTCACTCAGTTGATTTTTCTTCAGTTTTCCGCAAGCTAATACACCACTCTCGTAGCTGCCTAGAATCTTAGGGCTTCTAATTCACTGCTTAATCTGTTTTTATCCTAAATGACAGATGAGATGCTTTAACCTATCAAAAGTAATTGTTTTCAAAAGAAATACGTCTTGAATAAATATTTTATCCATCTCACCCAGAGGTTACACAGTTGTGTTCTTTATCAGATTGTCTATAAACATACATTCCCCTCTCCACCCCCCTCACCCCGGAATGTTTTAGAGGATTCTGCCTTAAGGAGATTTTCATCTACTTTTAATTGGCTAGGGCTCTACAGGGTGTGGGTTGCTCATATTTCCCGTGTGAATACCTTGGAAAATATTTCCATGCCAGAAAGAAAACAGATTCAATATGATCGAGATTTAGATTATCTCGGTGGAAGAATCGCTTTAACCTGTGTGATTGAACGCCCTACCCCGGCTCCATTCTTAGACATGCAGTAGGCAGATGAGGTTTACCACAGTCCCAAATGAAAAAACACCCTAGCAACGCTCCACTTTACTTTCTGATTTGAAATCCTTCGTCCATTTTACAGCATCCTTGGCCTTGTTCATTTACTTCCAACACAGAGCACACTCTTCCCACCTCCTCTTTTTATGAGATGATCTCAGCTACATTCTCTTGAGATGATCACCTTTTCTTTGTGAACCTTTCGGCTCCAGGAAGTCCCATTTCTGCAAGTGTCATGAACAGAAGACTTTTTTTTTTTTTTCCTTCTGATGAAATTCCTTCGTTAGTTCCAAGACTGAAGTGGCTGCAGAGCACATATATATCAGCGATTGCTTTCCTGTGGAGAACTGTGAGGTTCACGAGCGACCAGTCGGGTAGAATGACAACACTGATCTAATAGGATCAGGGAGGCAGCAGATGAAAAGCAAGATGGCAGCCTGGACAAGCACCCTTTACAAATAATTCAGGCCAGTGATGACTCACCAGGATATTGGTGTGCAATGCGGTTTAACCCGCTAACTAGCTCTAAGTCCCTTACCAGTGAAGATGTTTTATGGGATGCTCTTATTGCAGTCATTCTAAAATTGATCTGGCTTTCCAGGCAGTTGTTGGGAAAAGAGTCATATTCAATCACCCTCTAAATTTCCAGTGCCCTGCACAGGAAATGGATGAAGAGCCAATGCTGTGGAAGATTCCAGAGCACTGTTTGAGGGCCCTCAGCACTGGAGGGGACCCATGTGGCCCAGAACTAGCCTTATGCCCTGGCCGGTGAGTGCTTCACGGCAGGAATGACATGAGTGAGAATCTTTTTCCAGTCCCTCGAGGATGAGGGGCTGGACTCCCCAGGAAAGATGTGTGTCATAAGTCTGGATGGCGACTCCAAGGGGTGTGGTCCAGCCGAGAGGGGACCCAGCCAGTCCCGGAGTTGCTGCAACCTCTTCTTACAGAATGGAGACTCCTTATGGGCACCTCCACTCTCTCTAGGCTTCCCTATCTCTCCCTGAGCCAAGCTGCATCCTGGGTCCTCCTGGGGTTCTCAGCTGATCTCCACTAATCTGAGCAACGGCTGGACACTTTTTGAAGACATTTCTGAGAGTGAGTCAGGCCCCGCTCTCCCAGCCCCTGCAATGGAGCGTTTGCTCTGTGCTCTGCATCAAAGCTGCCCAACTGTGCAGTAACGACGCCACCCTCTCTCTGCGTGCACACGTGACAGAGCCAGCGCCTGAGAAAGGGGGTCAGATGGGCTGGCTGCCCTCTGGTAGGGCAGGAAACCCAGTGGGATCTGGGACTTGGGCTGGACTTAGGAAGCGTTGCTGGAAAGGTTCTCACACCGACTCGAAGACAAATCCTGCCTTGTGGTGCAGTCAGGTACTCAAGAATTACTGACCATTAAAATCATGTTCCTTTTTTCCCCACAGAAATTCTTTATTAGTCCAAATGGAAAATGGTTTGCTCAGTTTTAATGCCCCAGAGGAAAAATGGAGAAGGCATAACTTTTTTTTTTTTTTTCCCTAAAAAAAAAAGGATTTTTTTCCTTTTTCTTTAAGCCAGGACATCTGCAGTTCTGCAAGCCCTTAGAAAGCCTAAACCAGAGAGCGAAAGATACAGTTGCCTTTTCCTTGGTGGTTTGATTGGAAGGAGAAGGCACACATCCTGTCACTCACCCCCTCATTCTGTAGATAATTATTGGGCACCTGTCGTGGGGCTGGGTTCAGGGAGAACAGGAGGAACAGGAGGTGTGCACACAGCTCTTGGAGGAGGATTGGAGAAAAAGAAGAGAAACAGGCAGTAGCTGGCGAGGGGAGTCAGAACGAGAGAGGACTTTTTTAAAGATGGGAGAAATAATGGCATGGTTGTAGGCGAGTGTGTATTAGCCACTGGAGAGGAAAACAGTGCTGCTTGTCAGGGAGAGGGTGGACGGGCCAGAGTGATGTCCTGGATGGGGTGGGGGATCCCGGGATCAGAGGGGGAGGAGCAGCCTTGGATATGATCAGGGAGGGCTGTCTCCGGGGACAGATGCAGACCCGTGGACGAGGGTGTGACGGGGTCAAAGCTGCACCACACAGCCTGGGTATCACTAGCTGGAAAATCAATTACTTTGAAAAAGAATTCACACGTGAAGGAATGGAGCCTAATCACTCGGAGCTGCTCGAACTGCTTGGAAGGAAGTAAAACCTCCCTGGACTGATCAGAAGTCACTTCCCTGCCGGCTGTGCAGCCACGTGAGGCTTGTTCTGCTCCCGGCGTCTGAGCCAGCCTGGTACCCGGCTCCTCTGGGCGTTCACACATCTGACATTGACCCCATTTGAGAGACACTGTGTGATCAGCTGACTTCAAGTCTCTGGAGCTGTCACCTGCTTCTCCTCATCCCCGCTGCCACCACCTTTCCCTGGGCCACCACATGTCAGGCCTGGACCACTGCTCCAGCCCTCCACCCGCAGGGCTTCTGCCACCTTGGAGCCAAAATCACTTCCTGAAAAGGGGAAAATAAAGGCATCCTTGCCTATGTTCATAAAATCTCATTGGCTCTTGTGCCTTATGGGGTAAGTCAAATCTTCAAGAGACACACAAGGCCATGGACAGACTCCCAAGTTGGCTCCCAAGTTCTCTGCATCTGTGTCTCCTCGCGCCACCCCCCCCCCCCCCCCCCCCGCCCCCGAGAGACAGACTTCTCGGCTTCTCCAGAAAAGTGAGATGTCTTCGGGAGCCCCGGCCTTGACCAGTGTGATTCCCACTCTTTGGAATCCCTGCCCTCCCAGCCATCATCTGGCAAGTTTTGTCTCATTCTTCAAGACCCAGTTTACATGTCACCTTCTCGGGGACAAGGAAGTCTCCCCCCCTTCTCCTCAGAAGAGGGAATAATTCCCATACCTGTTAGGTAGGTTGACTCAGCGCCCACCAGTGCAACAGACCAGAGGAGGGTTTTGCTATTTACCTGCTCACGCCTCGAGGCGGGCCCTTGCCCTCCCGCCCCCCTGCACCCCGTAATTCATGGGTGCAGGTGGCACCTGGCACCTAGGAGGCTGGGTGGTGGAAACACGTGTGAGGGGTCCTGCAGGGCGGGGTGTGGGGCAGCAGGGTTGTTACCGACTCTAAACTTTGATTTTCTCATGCTCTGACCATAAATCGATCTTTTTTGGGGGCGAATCATAATTAACACATGATCTCTGAGCACTCCAGCCAAATTCTTGCTAATTGAACAGATTCTGGCAAATACCAGGATTTTTGAAAATTTTTGGAAACGCTGAGAACAAACCAAGAAGAGGGTGATATGATGCTCGCACCTGTAACTCCTCTCAATGACAGCTGTGTTTTTAAAAGGAAACTCAGAGGATGAGAAAATGTCACCCCCAATACTCAGAAAAGAAATCCAACCATTTCATCAAAAGTGGAAACTTGCTTCCAAACCCCTATTTTTAGTTCATGAGATGATGCAAGATGCCTCCTCTTTTGACTTGGGCACAAGGCAAAGTGCAAACTTCGTCAAGGCAAGGTTATTTTAAGGGAAAAGAAGACAGAGCTCCAGCTGAAAAGAATCCCAGAGCTTCATACATCACATGGGCTGTCGGCTATGTGCCCCCTTTGCTGACGCTGCCAGGCTGCTTCCTGGCTTTCGAGGAGGTTAATTCTGGTTAATACTGGCTCCCTCACTCTGACTACATTTTCCTGAGAGCAGGGCTTCTACTTTAGACACACCCTCCATAGAGAAGCCTGGTAATTTTCAGTGCAGTGCTTGAACTAAGGGCTTTACTGAAAATCACTAGGCCTCCACCAAACACAATAAGACAGACAATTCAGAGCATCTTCAAGACAGAACGCTAGAAGTGCCACGATAAAACCCGACAGTGGGCTTTCCGGAGATGCAAAAACAGGTGGTAAAAAGAGAAAGGAAAAGGAGCAAAAGGAGTAATTATTAGCCCAGGAAGGAGGAAGTGCAAAAGAATGAAAAGGGAAACAGATGGGAATGACGTTTTTTGGAGAGAAAGAAACAGATGAAAAGACCAAAAGCTGGGCTGAAAGACATTCAAAACTTTTTTAAACGGTGGAAAAGCAAAAATAAAAGAATGATTTTTGTGAGGAAGCAATACAGAAAGATTAACAGAACATAATGCAAAAACCGGAGTGTCCAATATGAAGGAACAGAAAATCCATTCAGCGTTGCTGCTTTCAGAGCACAACGGTAGACAGACTTTTAATACAGTCTGACCCCAGTCTCTGGCGGGCGCCCTGGGGTGTCCCCGCAGGTGCTGGCGTCCAAGGGATGGGGTGGGAAACCACTCCTTTAAGGGCCTGCGCTCACGGTTTCCAGGACACAAATCTGCCTTGGGTGCTGTAAGTCCCTACTTCCCCGGGGTAGCTGCATACATTTAAAACAGTGAAAATTAGCTCTAGGATGTATAAAGTTTCCACCTATTAAGGACGTGGTGAAGATTTCCTTAATCACATAAGGTGACAGCCTGTATCAGTGGAGCTATAACTGAGTCATACTTTTGCCAGGCTCAGGTACCAGGTAGAGTCCATTTTACAACTGTGTGGTCCTCAGCCGTCACTGGTCTTCGAGTCCAACTGTAGTATTAAGGCCCATTACCCAAATATATGGTTTTAAACCAAAATTGCAATTTTTTTCCCCCTAAAATGAAACACGTGTAAAACCAAACGCAAGAAACTCGTGATTTAAATACTCATGTGCTGCAGGAGAACACTTAGAACATGGACCTGGGATGGACCTTGAGTCAGCAGTGAAGTCAGAGCCTGCGTCCGATGCCAGACGGCCCTCCCCGCATGACCATCCCTGCCCGTTCACTTGATCCACCCCTGCGATCATTCTGACCGAGGACTTATTTCTAGCAGACGTACGGGAGTCCAGGCAGGAAAAGCCGGCCCGGGTCTTGGAAGAATCTGTCTTTATTCCGTCCACAACTTCTGCAACAAAGGCAGCACGTAAGCCAAGTCAGCATCAGGCTTGGGAAACGAGCCTGCGGAAAAGGCACAGTCCCAAGACCGGCACCTCTGGAATGAGGACAGGGATCTGCCCCAGGGGGCTGCCGGGCAGGAGTGGGGGACAGGGGGGGCATGCCCTTCAGACGTTTCCGGGGCTCAGAGTCTGTGTTAGGAGGCCAGGCCACACACGTGACACAAATAAGCCCCACGTTAGGAACTCTGTGGAATGTCTGAGTGATGGTGGCCTTTTCCAGTGTTTGCTCAAGCATTGGCCAGAATGTGCTTAATTCAATAACAATGACACTGTTAGCAGTGGGAGAGGCTGCACATGTCGGGGGAGGGGGGGAGGGGTACATGGGAACTCTCCCCATCTGCTGCTCAATTTTGCTGTGAACCTAAAAACTGCTATTAACAAAGAGTCTACTTAAAAAAACTAACTGAATACCCAGTCTGTGTGCAGCACAGGGCTCCCAAAGAGGGACAAACAAAAGTGTCAGACACAGCCTGCCCTGTCCCCAGGGAGCTCCAGTCAAAGCAGGACCTGGTGACCCAGGGGTGGACCCTGGCCCAGCTGCATTGCCATTACTGGGAGCTGCTTAGAAATGCAGAGCCTCAGGCCCCTCCCAAGACCTAGTGAACCAGAATCTGCAATTTTTTTTTCCCCTTTGGACGAACCATACAGCACGTGGGATCTTAGCTCCCCGACGACCAGGGATCAAACCTGCGTCCCTGCAGTGGAAGCGCAGTCTTAACCACTGGACCGCCAGGGAAGTTCCCAGAATCTGCATCTTAACAAGATCCCCAGGGGACTCAGGACCATTAAAGTGTGAGATACTCAAAGGAGGGGATACAGGATACATAGAAATAGCTCCTGGCCAGGGCAGGGAGAGCCCAGAGACAGGACTCTCTCTGCATGGGGGGCAGGAAAGGCTCCAAGGTGGAGACAGCACGAAAACACGCGTAGGAGGTGGGAAGGAGTCACCACAAGAGACGGCAGGGGGGAAGGGGCCGTTCCCCATCCAGGGGAGACCACAGAAGGTCCTGAGGCTGGGAATCAAAAAGCATGTTCAGAAAGAGGCAAGATGCTGTGGGTGACGAGAGGGTAGATATATGGGCAGAGCCCTGCTGTAAGGGGCCTCACCTGCCAGGTAGAAGTCTGGATCTGCCTGTAGAGGAGGTTGGGGGACCCTGAGGTTTGGGTATCCGTGGAGCGATTCAAAGCTATGATGCCATGGCCACTTTGTTAGAGCCCAGAATGGTGGCCCGCGGAGCAGAACGGCAGGGATGGATGTGGGTGATGCATCTTGGACTGGGAGTCCAGGGAAGCTGAGAGCTCATGAGGAAAACACGCCGGATGAGCTGACTTCTGCTCAGAGACCCACACTGTTCAGCAGTGTCCCAGGTAGAACCCGGCCAAGAAGGTGCAGACCTTAGAGCTAGTCGGTCGGTGACACTTATCCCCGAAGGCACTTGGACACACAAATCACAGTGAGAAAACGTGACTCATCCTTAAGAGCTTGTGAAGCTAATAGTAAGATTATAATAGACTTTGGTCAAAGCACAGAAGAAAACAACTGAGAGGCATAATTCTAAATTTTAAAAATAAAATACGTAAGTACCAGTAAACTCCATCCTGCTCCAGCAAAGCTATGTTGCTTCTTCCTGATTTCTTATGGTTTATCTTCATAACTGCCTCTGTTTCTACTCTTTCCTTCCCTCCCTACCAGTGCCTTGTCTGTATTTCGTTCAGAGGATCTTCTGTTCATAAAAGAGCCTCTCACATGCCCATCCCTCCAAATCCCCTAATGCTAAGAACAACCATACTCTTGACACTTCTTTCAAATTACAGAAATGACACTGGGTCACAAGACAAAAAAACACGATTTTTTGGTGCTTGTGATCATGCTTCCCCTTGTCATTCTGACATACATTCTATTATCTCCTGGCTTTGGTTCCCATTTCCTAATTCTCTTAGATTTATTTCAGTTTTTTACAATATTCATTTAGTGTAAGGAATATATCCCAACAAGCACGTAAGCAATGCCACTGCCTGTGATGACTCCTTTCAAAGGACATGCAGTAAAGCTTCGATTTACCAGCAGCCTGTGGATGGATGTGCTAGCAGATACCGTTCTCAACAAAAGCAACATCTTTGGCTCAGAGCAGCACTGTCCAATGGAACCATCAGCCAAGATACATGCACAATTTTTCTAGTAGCCACATTTTAAAAAGTGGAATTAGGGACCTGGTGGCATGGTGGTTAAGAATCCGCCTGCCAATGCAAGGGACTCGGGTTCAATCCCTGGTCTGGGAGGATCCCACATACTGCAGAGCAACTAATAAGCCCGCGTGCCACAACTACTGAAGCTCACACACCTAGAGCCTGTGATCCGCAACAAGAGAAGCCACCCCAACGAAGAGTAGCCCCCCTCGCAGCAACTAGAGAAAGCCCGCGCACAGCAACGAAGACCCAACACAGTGAAAAATAAATAAATTTATTTAAAAAAAGAAAAAAGCTTTAAAAATGAGCAAACTCTTAAAAAAAAGTGGAATTAATTTTAGTAATATTTACTATACCTGAAGTATTCTTTCAAATGTAATCAATAACACAGAATTAATGAGATGTTTGACAGGCTTCCATAACAAAGTTCCAAAGATTGGACGCCTTAAACAAATTTATTTCCTTACAGTTCTGGAGGCGAGCAGCCAAGGCCGAGTTGTCAGAAGGATGCTTTCCTCTGAGGCCTCTCTCCTTGGCTTGTGAGACAAATCCCCACCCTGTGTCCTCACCTAGTCCTTGCTCAGTGTTGTGTCTTTGTCCTAATCTCCTCTCCTTATATGGAGTTCAGTCATATTGGATCAGGCCCTATCTCCAAATAGTCACCTTCCGAGGTACTCGGGTTAGGGCATCAACACATGAATTTCTGGTGGACACAATTCAGCTCATAACAACAGTCTCTTGTTCACGCTGAGCCTTAGCAATCCAGTGCTGTTGTATGCTGATGGTGCGTCTCAGTTTGGACTGGCCATGTTTCAGGTGCTCATGGCTGCATGGGTCCTGTCTCATAGCAGACAGCTCAGGTCGGAGCCCCCCATTATAGGAGGGCTGGCTCCCTGGGCACCTCTACCCAGAGGACCCCACAGTGAGCAGCCTTCCTTCAAATTCCCATGGGCTGAATCACTTGCCAACTATCACCCATTTCAAGATATTTTTTTCCCCAAGAATTGACAGATGAGTATGGATAAAGGAAATGTGGTATATAAACACAATGGAATAGCATGCAGCCAAAAAAAAGAAGGAAATAATGCCATCTGCAGCAACATGGATGGACCTAGAGATTATCATACTAAGTGAAGTCAGCCAGACAGAGAAAGACAGAAATCATATGATATCACTTGTACGTGGAATCTATGAAAATGGTACAAATAAACTTATTTACAAAACAGAAATAGACTCACAGACCTAGAAAACAAACTTATGGTTACCAAAGGGGGAGGGGGGGATATATTAGGAGTTTGGGATTAACGTATACACACTACTATACACAAAATGGATAACCAACAAGGACCCACTGTATAGTACAGGGAACTCTACTCAGTATCTTATAATAACCTATAATGGAAGAGAATCTGAAAAAGAATATACATACATACATACATACACACACACACACACACACATATAACTGAATCACTTTGCTGCACACCTGTAACTAACACAACATTGTAAGTCAATTATATTTCAATTAAAAAAACCCCAAAAAACAAAACTTCAGTCTGGGCACAGAGTACAGAAATGTGTGCATCTAGTCCTTCCCAACGTCAAGTTCTGAACCTGCAGCAACGACCTCAGCCATCGTCTTATTCCAGAGAAGGCACGAAGGATGTTCTTTCTCAAATCACCGCACATACCCAACACTTGGAAGGTATAATAAGACCACGTCTCGGTCTTGTTTCCTAAATGAATGTGATTCTAAATCTGGCGTGAAGAGGCAAACTTACCTTCTGCTGTGACCTCCTGCCGCCCCGACTCCCCACCTGTTGCGACTTCGGGCGTCCTGGCCACAGGGAGCTGGAACCAGTTCTCAGGGGCTGCTGCCCCTGCACTGCCCAGCCCGGTCACATCGTTCCCAACCCCTCCCTAACCCGAGGAAGAAATTCAACTACGGAGGAGCTGGCCCAGCACCAGGTTCTGGAGATAGCTCTACTCTCACATGTCCAGTTGTGGGAAGCTGTGCAATTGGGGGATTAGAGGCAATATTACCTTTTTAGGACATACATATACTTGGGTAATCTCCACGTGCCTTGAGAGCCCTAGGTTAGAACCCCGACTCATTTGTCCGATTAAACATCCTGGTAGTTTACCTGGTTTACCTGGTAGATGTAGGCGCTACGTACATTGCCTTCCCTTCCGGGCACTTCCCCATCCACTGAAGCTCGTTGTGGCCGCATGATCCGCTTTAGTAAATGACACGAGCACAAACGCATGTGTCATTTCTGGGCCAAGTGTGTAGGGGCCGGGCAGTGACTCGCTGTCCCTCTGAGGCTGCATTCCTTTGTGTTGGGACCTCTGCTCACCTGGGTCCCCAGAAGTGAGGATGGACCGGCAGCATGAGTGAGAAATCAATCTGGGTTGTGTGTAGCACCACTGAGATGGTGAGAGGCTGAAACCCCCAGCAGATTCCAGCCAGTCCCAGCTAATACAGAAGATGGATACTTACTTCCTTCTGTTAGTTTTTCCCCAGGAAATTTAATGCTTGTTGATGTTAAAACGATTTTTTTTTTTTTTTTTGGCTTCACGGCTCATCATCCAGGTACTTGAAATTTAGTTTGATGAAATTTTCTCCCTCACCCTCATGTTAGCCTCAGAAAGATGCGTGAACTTCCGTTTCTTTTAACGTTCTCGTGGAGAAGTTATGGGCATTCAAAAATGGCTTTTCAGTCTCTTTTGCCAGTACGCCTCTAACAGCTGCCGTGAAGACGGTTCTCCTCAGTTTTGATTAACAAGTTCAATCAAGTTGAACATTCTTGACTCCAGGTGAGCTAAGTGCTCACTTTACCAGAGCCATCCTTCTGTCTCCTCCAAAACACAGAAACAGGTGAGAACATTCCTTCAGCCCCTTTCTCTTTTTGCCTGTAATGCTTTATCACTTGAATTAGCTTTTTTTCAAAACCAGGATTTCTCAGCCTGGCCACTACTGACATTCTGGGATGGATAGTTCTGTGTGGCGAGGGCTGTCTGCCTTGTAGGATGCTGAGCAGCATCCCTGACCTTGACCCACTTGATGCCAGTCGCATCCACACCCCCAGGCATGGTTAACTTGAAAGGGTCCCGGTTGAGAACCACTGTTCTAAACTGAACACGTTCATTTTTTTCCCTCCGTATGAGGCGACTTTGGCTAAAAACAAAACCAAACCCACTTGGTTCCTCAATTTATTATTTATTGAAGGCCAGCTGTCCTGCTGTCCGTGAGCACCTCTCATCTGTCCGAAATCACCCTTAAATGCTGAGTATTCGCTCATTTGTTTGTGCGTTCTTTCACTGATTTCTTTGCTCGTCTAACGAGCGCCCCTGTGTTACGTGCCCGGCGCTGTCTGAGAGTTACGTGTGTGGTGAGGGATTACACGTGTGTGGCCTCCATATTCACAGAGCTCATGGCCTATGGGAGACTCGCTAAAGAAATACACGTGCAAATCTACTGTTGCGAATTGTGGTTAAGGGCTATACAGGAAAAGAGGAGGACACTGTAGGCATCAGAGCAGAGGTGACATTAAGCTGGATGAGGACAAATGAGCCAAGGGCAGGAGCAGCAGAGGCCTGCCAGGCAGAGGCAGGAAGAAAGGGCTGGTGTAGATGAGGACCCAGAAGGGGTGGTGTGGCCAGAATATAAGGAGCGAGGGAGGGAGGAGAGCTGAGATGTGGTTGGAGAGATCTCGGGGCCAGTGCTGTCAGAGGACGTGAGAACCCAGAAAGACTATCAGCAAAGGCACACACTCTTTTCAGCCCCAATGACCTCTGGCCCTCAGGCTTCCTGGGCCTCTCTGGGGTCCCACCTCCTGTTCTGCCCCTTCCATAACACCTGATTACCCTTCTCTCAAAAACGTAATAAGCCAGAAAGCCATCAGGGGAAGGAATGGATCCACTTTTTTAGCAGTTTGTCGAGAAACAGAATTCCCCTGGCTATGCTGATAAAATTTTAGCAATTGGCCTTAATTGTGAAACCATCTCATTTCTGTGAAGAAATATATTCTGTTTTGCTATAGGACCAGGTATAATTCACAGACCATTTCCAAGTGGCCTCTGGCCAATCCTCATGCTATTCTGAATACTGTGATTTTTGTCCCGTGTCAAGGACCCCAGGGATAAATAAAACACACATAATCTTTTCAAAAGGGTTCAGCTTGTGTCGACAACCACAAAAAGGGTCAGCCATCATCCTTTCCTGATACGGCTGCTGCTGGGGGTCGAACTGGGTCCCCCCCAAAAGATATGTTGAAGTCCTAACCCTTGGTATCTGTGAATGTGACCTTACCTGGAAACAGGGTCTTTGGGTATAATCAAGTTAAGATGAGGTCACACTGGATGGCGTGGGCCCTAAATCCAATAATCGGTGCTCTTAGAAGAGGAAGATTGGGACACAGTGACACACAGGTAAAAAGCCACAAGAACACGTAGGCAGAAACTGGAGTGAGGTATCTACAAGCCAAGGACTGCCGGCATCACCAGACACTAAGAGAGAGGCAGGAAGCAGATTCTCCCCTTGAATCATTCTCTCTCAGAGAGCACGGCCCTGCCGACATGCTGACTTTGGTTTTATAGTCTCCAGAACTGTGAGAGAACAGATTCCTGCACAGTGGGTAGGCCTATGTTACCGCAGCCCTAAGAAACGAATACAGGTACCATCGTGGAATTCTCTGTTCACTTTTTTCTCAAGGTTAAAAAAAAAAAAGGCTGGCAACTGAGATGAGTTAAGAATCCTGATGAAGGCACAGAATGAGCTTAGAAGTCACTTTGGTGGTAGATTTTAAAAACTTCTTAACTGAAGGAGCCCCCTTTTTTTTTTAATAGTTACTATTTATCTGAATCACATGAACTACAATGAGACCTATCACTGGCTGATTAAAATGATGGCAGGTTTCCTTTTAGTAGAAGTCGACAGATTAAATAATTTTCTTGCAGCCAGTTAATGGAGAGGCCACCAACATGAGCGATATCGGTCTTGCCATGGGATTAATATTTTGGTGACAACAGAAAAACGCAAACTGTCAAAGGAAAGCATTAGCTCTAATGCAGCCAGAAATTCCCCCAAATCAGTGTCCCAGCCTGGGTTCTCTCTGGCAAGGACTATGAAAATACTTGTGCTTTTCAGTCCTAACTTTCAGCAGAGCATCTACAAAAGGGTGACTGATTTTTATTTTTGGTAGGATTTCTACTTAGAAGTGCCAGTGGGAGGACCATGCATAAAACCTTCAGATATACAATCTGTAACAAATTTCTGGTACCACAAACACCGTGTGTTAAAAAATGTGTTTACAACGCTGCAAGAAGGTGCACACAAAGAGGAAAACACCAGAAAAATTGCATTTTTTTTTTTTTACCTTGCCTTTGTCAAAGTAGTGGATGATTTCCTGGTAGAGCCGCTCTTTCAGCTGTCCCTGTGTTGTCGCCTGGTACCCGTCCCGCTGGGTGAGGTGGGCCGCGCACACGTCCTCCGACCACTGAGGCAAAAGCAAAGCGTAAGCGGTGCCAGGTGAGGGCACGGCCAGGGCTACCATTTCCCTACCGTCAGATCAGAATGCACAGTAAGCCCTGAATTCAGTGTGGGCACTCGGGCCATGATTCCGGGGGTCGTTGGAGCTGCTGCCATCAGGCTGTTGGGTCTGGAATTGAGGGCAGAACCTCTGTGCAGAGGCCTCAAGACGAGTGGAAGAAAGAAGAAGGCAAAGCTGGGTCTAGATTCACACAGAAGAGAAACCCAGCAGGCTCTGGACAGCGAACTGTCAGCTTGCCCATGATGCCTTGGAACCTTCCAGATGAAATGAGGAACCAGGTGATCTGTGGCTGCCTCAAGTGGGGCATCCCTGGGCGGTGGCCTCAGTCCTGCGCTGCTCAACATTTTAATCAACAGCAGAAGGCACACGGATTCCACTTACAGGTCGTAAAGAAAGCTTCTTACAGACAGGGAGGTGTCTTGGGATCTTCAGCTCTAGGCACGTTGCCTGTCGCAAAGGCAGGGCTCGGCCAGCGTTTGTGGACGTGACAGTGGACTTATGGGATGAAGGAAGGATGCATCAAAGTGAAGGCAAGCTCATTTGACACCTAAACTCCTAAACTTATGCTCAAGAAATCAACGGCACTAAATACAGGGTTCAATAAACTTCAATATTTGGTGGGGACCTACTATGTGCAAGGCACCAGGTCAGAGATGAGTCAGAAGATGCCTGCCCCAGAGAGAGTGCTATTACAAATTAGAGCACAGTGGTATAAAATAACTCTGCATAAAAGATTTCATGGGCAATTTAAGGGCAGGAGGCAGGACGAGGGGGTCTGCAGAGGCTCCTTGGAGGAAAGAATCAGGATGGGCTCACTCATCAGTTGGACTCAGAAGGTGGGTCTTGACCCTGTTTTAAGACAGGACAGTGAGGATGCTACCAAGAAAGCAGCGGACGTGCAGGCTGCCTGGACCCCAGGCGGGTTGGGGGGGGGGGTCCCCACTGGACTCAGGGCTGGCCAGGCCACATCTGGAGCAATGGGACCAGCTGTGGTGCCACATTTTAGGGGGCATGACAAATGGACAGGAACCACTGGGGCACAGGGCAAAGGCCCCAAGGGACAGGCCTGCAAAAATGCAAGGCTCCCTAAGAGGCGGGCTCTCACAGCACACACCCCCTCCCACCTTCCCGAAGCCAGAGGGGCTCTGGAGCACTCTGTGCTGGACCCCAGGGCTCCAAAGAACAGGGTGAAAGGGGCCATGGGGCCAGATGGGCTCTCCAGCACCTGGAGCGCCAAGTAAGAATGAGAAACCTTTACGCTGCTGCAAATTCTTTCACCTTCAGATGAGAAGTACGTAGCCCAACCATAACTGGGAGTTACAAACTCAATTAATTCTGGCATTTTCACCACATGGCCAGATTTCTACTTTTATGAAGGGTAAAAGTAAAATTTTACATGATTCTGAAATGTAATTACAATAAGATAAATAAGAATAAGAAAGTTTGGATGCCAAATAACTTCCTTGGAGTTTAAAATCACCTAAAAAAATATTGAATGGAGAAGCAAAACTCCTTTACACCTTCCACTTAAACAATGAGATGAAGTAACTTGATTGCTAGGTGAAAGGCTGATGTTTTTATTGCCCTTGTTTTTTTTTGACAAAATAGCCTTAACCAAAAAGAGAAGACCCTATTTGAGGATTTTTACTCAATGAACAAGAATATATCAATCATGGCGAAGAATCTTCATAAAGATACAAGTAACATTCTTTAGTATGTTGATTAACCAGCATGAATTCACATTTACTGCAATATCAAAACATATTTAGGACAAACTGCAAAATGTAATGATGTAAAAGGTATGGAGAGCGATTATTTGGCATCTAACTGGAAAATTCAAAACCCCAGTGGAAACGATAATGCAATTGGGCCGATTGATTTGGGTTGTGAAACATCCTTGTACCATTTGTGACAAACCCGTCTGTGCTCAATAAGTGCAATGATTAAACAAATGACACTTCATACACATATATCTATTTTACATTCACATGCCCATAGAAAAGTTTATGTACTATGAGAGAGAGAGTAAGGGTGACCAAGCAGCTCGTCAAGCCCATTTTAATTTCCCTGGTGTAAAAGATATATCTTCGTAGTTTAAAAATCACCTTGTTACTAAAATTTGGGTTTCTAACAAATGAAAGCCATTAGAATTCAAAGTGGGATGGCTGGTGTGAGATGCCCCAACTGATATCTCTATCTTCATACATGACAGTCCTTAGGAGAGCTTTATATGGTGCAAAGCCAAAGGGGTACCACGGATGACTATGGATGAGGCATTCAGATTGAAACGAGTCTCATTGTGTTTTCTTTATAAAGGACTCTTGTTTTCAGGCAAAGGTAAATCTCCACACTCCAGTGTCCCTAAAGCAGCTTATGAGTATGCATATCACACAAGCTACTGGAGAGTTCAGGACTGGGCCAAGGGCTGGAAGATTCTTGTTGGGGATTCACTGCCTAACACGGCACCCTCCTTAGTCCTCTCATCACCCAGCAGACACTGCTTAAAGCTCATTTTTAATGTAATCTCATCTGGTTTCCTTTCATTCAGTTCTTGGTACGTGGGGGCCTGGCTTGAGTTTAGACACAGGATCCCTTGAATGAGCAATCTTTATGTAGGGACATTCAACTCAGTTCTAACTTTCATAGCTGTTCCTCTTTACCTAGTTTATAATTTTCCAATTTTTTTATGAGGGTATAATGGGAAAGATGATCCAGTGATTTGCTAAAGTTTTGAAGTATAAAACTAGAAGTTGTAAAGAAATTCCCATCATCTATCCACCTACCTATCCACACATCCATCCACCCACACATCCGTCCATCCATCCACACATTCATCCATCCACCCACACATCCGTCCATCCATCCATCCACACATCCATCCATCCACCCACACATCCATCCATCCATGAATCCATCAATCCATCCAACCACACATCCATCCATCAACACAACCATCCATCCACCCACCCACACATCCATCTTGCCATCCATCAATACAAACAACCACCCAGTTATTTACTGTGGGTCCAACCTGTATGACTAACTGGGCTGAAAATGGACATGGGAGAGCATGAATATATTATGACAAAACACACACACACACACACACACACACACACACACCAATGTCCAAAGCTATCTGAATAACAAAAGGACACTGAGAGCTGAAAGCTGTCATGCCAGACCTATGCTGAGGGGTAACATCCCCCAGGAGAATCAGGCAGGAAGTCCAACATGAACTGATGGACCAACAGGAGATCTCAATGGAACCGCTTAGAACGCACGGAGAGAAAAGTCATGATCTGGTCCCTACACTCTTTGATAAAATACTGAGAGGTGGGCTCATCCTCTCTCTTAGCTACTGTACCACAGAAGTTCCTTCTTACTGAGGTCGCCCTCTGGCATTACTGGGTCCTATTGGCAGGAATAAGGAATCACAGAATCTCTAACTCACTGCTGGCAGACCAATGATGGGTGTTTAAGATGCTCAGTGATAACTTGCTCTGACATCTTGTCCAATTTGCATTCAGGAGAGCCAAATCTATAATCAAAGTACTTCTTAACTATCTTTGTTTATGTCACCGCATTGAGTCAACATCCATAAAATCTTAAGTTCTAGGTTTACTGAAATTTGTCACGGAAAAATCAAATGTTAAATGATCTTATAATTTATAACGACAGGAACATGCAAGTATATGGTAATTTTTACTACCTTCAGAAGCTTCGCATGGAGAAGCAAGGTATAGGCTGCTTCAGTGTAGTTATCACATTCCTTGTGCAGGTCACAGAGCTTGTACAAATACCTGAGACGATAAAACACAGGTACATTCTTAAAGCATCACCAAATAATTTGCGCTGAGAATTGCAAGAGCTAAATTCTTCCTTCCACAGTAAATCATCTCTATACTTTCTTTTTACAATCTTCACAATGCATAATGCCTTGGAAGCTTCTGGTACACGAAGCACTAAGAAAAACCAACCAGAGTAACACACAATAGATATATTTTTAAAATTTAAGTCCTCTCTTTTCAGGACAAAACTGAAGGTGGCACAAGGAGGTGAAATTATACTTCAAGGTTTCTCATTCTTTCTCATCTTTTCCAGAGTTTTCTTTCTTGCAATTGAGATGAGAGTACATGATGTTTGACTGTGATTTCTTACATTTCTATTGAGTCCAAATATACACACACACAAAATCCATAGAAATACAAATCCATAAGAATAATGAGCTCCAGTGAGCACAGTGAACGTGATCAAAGGAATTCCTCTGCCATAAAGAAATAAAAGTTGCTTTTCTAATATAAAGCAACCTATATATTTTTTTTGTATACACTTCTTTTTTTTTTTAACATCTTTATTGGAGTATAATTGCTTTACAATGGTGTGTTAGTTTCTGCTTTATAAGGAAGTGAATCAGCTATACATATACATATATCCCCATATCTCTTCCCTCTTGCATCTATCTCCCTCCCTCCCACCACAGCCTACATTTTGGATAAAAGAAACTGATTCCTTTCCTCCAGGTTTATTACATTCACATGGTACTGTTTTTAAAGGACAAAGTTAAAAAGTCTTAGAAATCAAAAGTTAGAAAATCATGTTTTTGTTTACTCTTTATACAAATAAATACACTAGAGACTTAACAAAAAAAGAAAGAAAATAATGCTTAATGTAGCTAATTCATCATTAAACCCTAATGCCCCGTGGATTATATAATTATTCTGGTCTCATAAGTGGTAATCTTGCTAAAATTTGACACTGGCCCCTAAGAGTGACCAAGAAGAAGAGGGGACCAATCATAGCCCACCACCCTAGAGAAAAAGGCAAGTGAAGGAGAAAAATCCAGAAGAAAATACGAAACTTGAGAATTTGGTACCCAGGTAAGAACAGACTGAAAATTTATCCTATTGCCTTATTTCTGATAAAGTTAAGACTGGACTTCTCATTTGATCATATGGCTTAGTGTGAAACAATAAAATTTGTGGCAGTGCCTTTTTTCTAAAGGGCCATAAGGGTTGGTCAAGAGGAACAAAAACCCTGTGAAATAATAATTTTCTTCTGAGCTGGCTAAGGATGCCCCCCACCCCAAATCTCCGCATCGGCACGGACAAACTGCACCAGGCCTGACGATACTTCTGGGAGCTCCAACAAGTTCAAACTCTAGCCTTCAGGATTTCCTACAAGATCAACCCCTGTGGCTGTAAAACACTTTTTAGCATGGACTTGACAAACAGCAATTATCATAAACAGGTCGAAGGTGCAGACGAGCCAGATGCTCACATACCTTATATACATTTCTTCTCTTTCAATCTCTTTGTAGAAATTCTGAAAAATCAAACCACAACACTGTTTTAAGAATCCTGTTCTATAAAAGGTGTCACATACACATTAAAAATCCACAGCTCTTCAACTTGTGTCAAACACAGCCAAATGGACCCAGATCTTTGGATATGAACCATAAATTCACATAAAGTGCAAAAACACCTTACACTATTCTTCATTTTTTTCGCTGGTGGGGGGGTGATTCTAACGAATAAATTTCCTATACTTTCAAACAGTGTAGTGTGTATATGTTACTCCCAAACTCCTATTTTACCCCTGCCCTGCCCCCCGCTTCCCCTTCGGTAACCATAAGTTTGTTTTCTAAATCTGTGAGTCTATTTCTGTTTTGTAAATAAGTTCATCTGTATCATTTTTTTAGATTTCACATATAAACGATATCATATATCTTTCTCCATCTGACTTACCTCACTTAGTACGATAATAACTAGGTCTACCCATGTTGCTGCAAATGGCATTATTTCATTCTTCTTTATGGCTGAGTACTATTCCATTGTGTATGTGTGTATATATATATATATCACATCTAAACAGATAACCAACAAGAACCTACTGTATAGCACAGGGAACTATACTCAATGTCTTGTCATAACCTATAATGGAAAAGAATCTATATATTCAGATATATATATAGACCTGAATCACTTTGTTGTATATCTGAAACTAACACAACATTGTAAACCAACTCTATTTCAGTAGAACAAAAAGGAAAAAAAAAACATGCTTGGCAACAAATTTTTAAAAATTAAAAAATAAAATAAACGCTGTGATGGCTTAAATTTCCTTCTGTCATTTGAAAGTCACCTGTTTTCAGTTAAAACAAAGGATTACCGAAAGATATGATATTGTCACCATTCTTAACCACTGTAATCTCATTAGAAGCAAAAAAAAAAATTTGGAATAAGCATCATCAACGTGATTTAAAGCATGCTGGGTCCAGCCTCACTCACCAAGAGCCACAAGAAGGCAACGTGGCATCGTAGACCTGATGTCCAACACAGTAGCCACGAGCCACATGTATTCAAATGGAAAGTCAATTTAATTAAAATTGAATGAAGTTAAAAATTCACTTCCTCAGTTGCACTTGCCACACACCTTTGAGTACTCAATAGCCGTATGGAGCCAGCGCTACTGTCTTGAATACTGTAGATACAGAGCATCTCCATTATCAAGAAAGTTCTATCGGAAAGCGCTGTTCTAGACAGACCTTCCAAACACAGTAAGAAGACTGGTTGCTGCTTAAAAAACACCTCGTGTACGGCATTGATAGAGGAAGGTTAGTTAGCAGATTATCAACAGTAGGCTAATTCTACATATTGTAAACTATTTTCAGGATGGGCATAAATATTTCTGTTACAATTACATTTCATAATGTGAAATCTCTATAAACACTCTAAAATCCTTATCGTTCACGAGGCACCAGAAAGGTGCAGAACAGTCACCTAACAAGGCCTAAGGTATGGAAACACCATTGCCACTTTCAACGTGAAATTTAGCACCTGCACACGACGTTAGAACTCTAGAATGGGGGCCTGAGATAACTAGAGAATAGCACCATCATAAAGGCATGCAATTACCCAAGAAGATGAAACAGCCTGTTTCATTTCATTAGCCAAAGAAAGACACTGCTTCCACAACTGATCTCTCCGAAAAGAAATCATAAACAAATGCAGAGAGTAAGCGGGGGCGCGTTTAGAAAGACGCACCGAGATTTTCGCATTTTTTTGCGTGTCCTCTGGTTCGTGTGCTGTGTCTGGGTAATGAGGCTATTTTCAGCTGACGGCTTGGAGCGATGTAACAAAGGGAACCTACATCAAAGGCAGAGGATGGGCCCTTCACTTCCAACTCACCAGTATTTACACGCTACGATTTCACACCACTCTCTCTGCACTCCTATTTTTAATCCTTTTCTAAGCTTTTGATCATTCTCCTCTACAATTTCACAACGGGGATATCATGCGACTTTCCTCCCTCTCTCCGAGATACGGAAGCGTCTTCTATTTCCTGCCTGCTCTGCGTTCTGCTCCCTGCCTAGGACTTCAAAACCTCCCTAGAACTGAAGGACATTCATCTCAAATCCCAATTTCTTTATAAAACTTTTTCTTTCTTCATGTAAAAGTTCACACTGCTCGGTGCCCCAGTTCTGGGCTCTGCGAGCAGCCTCCCACCCTCCATGGTCCTCTCCGCACCAGGGCTGACATCTGTCCAAGCAACCCTGTTGCGACTAGGTCCCCAATTCCAGTCCAGCGCTATGCGTTGATCTTTCAGAGCGCAAAGCATTTTCACTGTATCTCAATTTTGCACTCCTTCATAACTAAGACACATCCTAAGATTTTTAGAATTCTAGTTGGAACCACCTTAATTAGCCTGGAAAGGGGCCCATGAAGGACCTAACTTATGTCTGTAAAACAATGATTCTACCATTCTTGGGTAGGAATATGATGATAATTGCATAGAAGAGCCAGGTGACACACAACAAATCATGAACCAGTAACTAAAGATTGCATGATTATGAGGTGACGATGAAATTCCACTTAATTACAAATATGCATTTTGCCTAGCGGGAACCATGATCCAGTACACACGCAGACTTGCTTGCAGAGGTACATCTAAAGGACTAGGCCGCTGGGCAGAACCACAGCCCCTGTCTCTCATGTTTTCATTTTCATTTTTTTTTTAAGTGCTAGGAAGAGTAGGACATTAACGAGCCCACACAACTTAGAATGTTCCACTAACTCTATTTAAACAAAAAAATAATAGTAGCGCTGGTTTTAAAGGAAATTTTGCAATGAGCTTCCATTTATTTATTGATGAATAAATCTTACGTTCTTTATTTTTTAACCTTAGGATTTCAAGGGGGTTTCTGCTTAGTGATCAGTTGAGTACATTTTATATGTTTCTCGATGTAGAAACTACAACCATACTCATCTAGAGATGGATAGACATATTCACTTCTATGAAACTCTATTTGTTTCACAAGAAAAGTACCAGGAGAAAAGGTAAAAACGGACCCGGGGGTTAGAAATATATTTACATGATTAAATGTTCTTGGCAGTGAATATTAAGAGACAGAACATCTATCTGTAAAAATCCATTTTTGTTCTCTGTAATCCAGAGATCTCTATTTTTTAAATGAAAGAATTGTGATAGTCTGGGATCCATCTTATCCTCCCCAGGAAACAGTTAAGAATAGAACACTTGACTCTTCATCGAATGATTCAGGATGTTTCAAGTTGAAGGAAGTGAACGATGCCTGATAATCCCGGGGTGAGAGAGGAACACACCGTATCGTCAGCAACTGTGATCTCAGGTGTCCTCACAGGACCTTATTTTTCCGACCCTGATTCTGAGTCTGATTCTGAGTCTGATAAAAGGCCCCGTTCAGAGCTTGTCACCATTTCTCCACTAGGTTTTGCATCCCG
The DNA here is from genome assembly GCA_004363435.1 of Platanista minor. Taxonomy (NCBI): domain Eukaryota; kingdom Metazoa; phylum Chordata; class Mammalia; order Artiodactyla; family Platanistidae; genus Platanista; species Platanista minor. Next base: position 29,765 of record RJWK010012152.1, read on the forward strand.
GTGAGCATGAAAGAGCCTGCTTGAAACAAATAGTAGTCAATCATCAAAGCTGGAAACCTAATCAACATAATAATAATTCTTCCTTCCGGACACAAATGGGCCTTTTGGATCCCCTTAAAGCTCAGAGGCAGCACTAGAAAAGTATGTCCATGGTAGGGAATGTTTTTGAAAAGGTTTCTGTTTCTCTCCTGCAGAAAGACACTGATTGCTATGTCGTGTTAACCACATGGGCATCATCAAAATAAATTCCTACGGACAGAGGCAAGAATGCAGGAAGACAACAGAGCAAGAGCCAGGCTAATTCCTGAGCAAACGATCGAGGCCCTTACCTGGGGCAGAGCTCGCTGCTGCCCTAGCGCAGTCAGGCTACAGGTGGATGGAGAGGCAAACATAGCCAGTGGGCCAGATCTCAGGGGTGGGTGCCAGTAACTCCTACAGTGGCCCCCGACCCTTATGATGCACATGCAAACATATTTAGATGTTTCAAGCTCACTGATTCTTTCCTCAGCCATGTCCAGTCTATTGATAAGTCCAAAGGATTCTTCATTCTGCAAGTGTCTAGCAGTTTCTCTTTGATACTTTCTTAGAATTCCCATCTTTCAGCTTATATTCCATAATGTCTACTGTTTCTATTAGTGCCCTTAGCATATTTATCATGGTCATTTTAAATGTCCAGTCGGAAAATTCTAAAACCTCTAAAGCCACGTCTAAGCCCAGCTCTGATGTCCTGTCTCTTCAGACTGCGTCTTTTTTTTTTTTTTTCTTTAAGACACCTTGTTATTTTATGTTGAAAGTGGCCATGATGTACTGGGTAAAAGGAGTCCAGTACCAGCTCCAGCACTAGTTTCTGCTCCGGGAGGCTGTGATTCTCTGAACCACAATTTTGGGAGCAGGCGTTTTCCCTGTGGATCGAAGAGTTGTTGATTTTCAGTTTGCCAGCTTTTTTTTTGTGGTGAGGATATAGGAGTAATGACTTTCAAAGCTCCCTTTACATACTGGACCAGAAACCAGAAGGCCCCCGTGTTTAGATTTTCAAGGAAAAAAAAAAAAACAAAAAAAGCAAACTTGCTCTGGAAATGTTTATCATTGGCCAAAACGGGTTGCCCGGCCCCCTGAATGTAGGGCTGAGACTGCGTGAGGTTTCAGTGGCCAGCTCGTCGTGGCAAAGTTCAGATTCCGTGTTGACAATAAAGTAGATGGAAGGCGAAAAATATTCCTTTTTGTTTATCTTTTTAATCCAAACATCTCTGGTGATTTTCAAGAATGAATGATGTGTCCTGCTCCTCCTGGCACGAAAGTCCACTCCCATAAGCTCAAAGCGCCTACAAATGGGGCAAGTCAGGGCAGGGCAACCACCTGCTATGCAACAACCAGGTGGTGATGAGGACAACCCAGAGAAGTAGAGAGAAGAAAACAGGCACAGTGTTTCCTTGCATTCCTGCGTTGGGACAGGCGGAGGAAACTGAGGAGAGAACACTACCAGGGCCAGGGGTCTGCTTGTCTAGCTTCTAGGAGACAGCAGAGGAGGAAGATGCAGAGAGATGCAGAGAGCTCTGGAGCCAGATGTGGTGGTCATGTGGCTCCTGAGAGCCACGAGGCCAACCAGCCACGCCCTGCAGCTGAGCTTGTCATAAAGCTTCCTAGAAGTTCATCGCCCTGAAGCATTCCTGATGTACCACAACTACGTCAAAAACCGATGTCCGCAGAACCTGACCATGTCACAGTGACAGCGGCTGTGCAAGACACCAGTGGATAGCGGTGGTCAAGTTCACCCAAGCCATCATGTGGCCACGCACGAGTTTCTTATGGCTGCCGTAACAAATTACCACAATCTTGGGGGCTGAAAACAATAGCCCTGCGTTCTCTTTCAGTTTTGGAGGCCCGAGTCTGACATCCAGGTGCCAGCAGGGCCACATGCCCTCTGAAGGGACATGGGGAGCTTCCTTCCTGCCCCTTCCAGCTTCCAGTGGCTCCAGCTGTTCCGTGGCTTGGGGCCACGTCACTCCCATCTCTGCCCCTCTCTTCACGTGGGCTTCCGCTCTGGAACTCTGTCTTCCCCTTTCCTGTCTCTTATAAAGATACTTGTCATCGGATTTAGGGCCCACCTGGGTAATCCAGGACGGTCTCATCTCAAGATCTTTGACTTAATCACATCTGCTAGGAGCGTTTTTTCCCAAACAAGGTCACGTTCACAGGTTCTGAGGATTAGGATGTGGACCTATCTTTCGGAGGCCACCATTCGACCCACTACAGGACATGTTTACAGTCTCCTAGTAATGAAACACTTAGGATCTGTAATCAGTGAGGGTGCTCCCCTGCTTACAAAATAAGATGGCTCATCATTCTGAACCAGGGGAAGAACAGTGTGAAAACACCCAGAAGGAAGATGATTTTGCTGACGTGCTTAAAGCAGATATGCAAACAGTTCCTCCTTCCTCCTTCCCTCCCACAGCCAAGGAAACAGGCAAAGCACGCTGTGTTCTGCTCTGCAAAGCTCTGTGGCCAGCTTTCACAAGGCTTTGAACTTCTGGTGCAATCTCCGGCTTCCTGGGAAGACCGGATATTTAACTTTTCACTCACCAGCACGTTGACAGTGCAGCTCATGCGATTTTCTTTGTTCTCATCATGCATGATGGTTCTGTAATCCAAAAGTCTTTCCATCAGGTGCACGACGAGCTTTACAAAAGTTTCTCCCGTTTTGGCAAGGTATTTGTGCTTCCTGCAGTGCTCTAAGAGACTGAAAAAAAATTACACACACCTTGTTAATCACACTCAGCAAAAGAAACTTGACTGAGGTGCAATTTAAAATATTTCCCATTATTAACACTTTTTAATTATTTCTGGGCTACAAAGTTCATTGTCGTCTAATTACAGTCTCTCTGTCTCTATTCTGACATAAATCCCACTGTTAATCAACACTTACATTTTATCAAATAACACTTTGTACTGCTCATCGCCTCTACCTCCTTCCACTTCATGATCCAGCTTGGTGATGATCTCATTTTCAAACTATAATTAAACAGAGAAAGCATAAATAATCAGCATGGTGGATATTTCATTTCGTGACTTGAGCGTCAATAATACATAAATCACCGACAGATCATCATCGGAGAGTTGCCCTACACCTTTGAAGCCTGATTTCATTTAAGAGTTGTCCTTCCCGAACTCCTGGGGGTTTCTGATGAGCCCCTGTCACGGGGGGAATCTTTCATTTCCTTCCCTGGTTAATGAAGCCTTGATGCATATTCTGATCACAGGAGCAAAAGAGCCAGAGAAAGACAGAAGAGGAAACTACAGGGAAGAAAAATCAAGGAGCAACATGAAAAAACATCCCAAACTTCATCTTCATGAACAAGCAACAGTTAAAATAGCTCCTTGGTTCTTGGAAAAGAACAGATGCTGTGTCACTTGCCCGCAGAGTTCTCTGCAATCTGAAAACAGGCAAAGGGCCACTTCCCTGCCATTCCTTGATGGATCCTAGTGAAATATCTCACTGTGGGTGAGAAACAGAATAAAAAAACAAGAGGGGCAATGCCTTTCAGACAGACCAGAAGACACCTCAAAAAGGTCCATCCCAGGCCTCTCCTTGAATTCCCCAAAGCTTCTGATGAGATTTCCAGAATATCATGGTGGGAAAGGACCCTCACAACTGATGGTCTCTCTGTCTCACGCTTTCAGGAAAACTCTAAATTCTGAAGAAGAGTGACTCTCTAAAATGTTTTCACAGAGGTCATGGACCCCATGGCCAATCAGGGCTGGAAATAACTGCCGTAATAATGATGGACACGCATCTCCATCCTCGCTGCCCAGTCCCCCATCCCTGGCAGAATTCAGAGCCACCTCAGTACTCGGACTCTGCCCAGGTGAGTGCCCCTGTTGCAAGGGGGTCCTGCAGTTACTCATGGATGTGGGCCTGGTAGGAGGAAGGGGCTGCAAGAGCTTTAGTTCCCTAAAGATGGAGGCACCCACACTGAACTGAAAGAGGATGGGCAAAGGAGGAATTGAAGGAAACAACAGCTGAATTCAGGGTTCACAAAGCAAGCAGACCATGGCATGTATGCAAGGGTCTCTGGGATCCCTTTTTTTAAAAACATTTTACTGATGCATAGTTGATTTACAATGTTGTGTTAATTTCTGCTGTACAGCAAAGTGACTCAGTCATACACATATATACTTTCTCATATTCTCTCCATGATGGTTTATCACAGGATATTGAATATAGTTCCCTGTACTATACAGTAGGACCTTTTCGTTTATCCATTCTCTATATTATAGCTTGCGTCTGCTAATCCCACACTCCCAATCCTTCCCTCCCCAACCCCTCTCAAGTCTGTTCTCTATGTCTGTGAGTCTGTTTCTGTTTCGTATTGATAGGTTCATTTGTGTCATATTTTAGGTTCCACATATAAGTGATATTAGATGGTATCTGTCTTTCTCTTTCTGACTTATTTCACTTTGTATGATCATCTCTAGTGGGATCCCCGTGAAATACATGCTCAGACGTTGCTTCCCCAGGCAACTATTACTCAGATCCCATAAGAATTTAAGCTGCGTGAGAGAAAGAATTTTCTTCTCTCTTGGTCACTGCTGTACTCCCAACCCCTAGGACAGCACCTGACATGGATGCTCTAATGGGATGAATGTGCTATGGGCACATAAATTATTGGATAGAGTTGGTGTTAAACTGAAGCTGGGGAGGGCTGAATAGGGTCGCAAAGGAGTGGGCCAGCAGGTTGCTAAGACACAACCTGCTCTCTTGGCCACACAAGCCAAGTGGTGAACACATTCATCGAAGTGCTTGTAACAGGTCCATCAGGCACTGTCTACTGCACTGGGGACCCAGGGCACGGCTGCTGCTGTGTCAGCTGGTTGTGGACCCTGGGAAGCAGAAGGCAAGGGGGCTGGTGAGACCCAAGGAGGGGCCTCAGAGCGTGACCTTGATTGGGGCACGCTGCCCGAAGGCACAATTTCGTCACGCTACAGATGAAACAAAGGCTTAAAACAGGACTGGAGAAAAGTATTGATTCTCGCTTGACATCAAGGACTCAGCAACATCACAAAAACTGGGACTTCAGTGAATCCCTGCAATTCTCTGCTCTGTTGCCTCCCCCCCCAAATAAACACCCTCTTTGATTCTGTCGGGCTTAAGAAGTTCAGGGATTTTTAGGAACAGAGAAAAAAGCATAGTTCTATTGAAGAAGAAAACATGAGTTGCTTTCTTTTTGTTCACCTCAGGTCTCACGATAAGGACTTTTACTGTATAATAACAACCTTTGGATACTAACCCGCTATTACTCTGTTCCTTACAGAAAAAAATTCTGCAAAAGGCGGTTCTTCTTGGAAACTAGCACAGGAGAGATGGCTTGCCACTAGACCAAAAGTTGGCAGCCCCATCTTCCATGATGGGAATGCCAAATATTAAGTGGTGAGTGCTGATTCTTCAGAAGAACTAATCGAGAGACAAAATAAGACTAAATTTAATTAAAACACATGATTCAATTCCACACATGTTTAAGGAACGTACAACAAAGAAGGCTTAGAGAATGAAGAAAAACATACCTTATCCTACCACTGGCAAGCACACATTGGCATTTCAAATTGCTCATCTCTAGTTAATCAGAAGGTATTTGAATTTGGAGTCTACTTTCTGGAAATGGCATGTTTTCTCTGCTTCCACATAAAACTCACTGTCACAAACAAGGGCAATAAAGGAAGCTCCAGCTCCTTAAGTATGCTGCTTATCAAATTTTGACTGATGAATTTAATGTTTTCTAAAAAGAGTGGATGAATGATAAGGAAATCAGAAGAACACAGCTGATTCTAATTTTACTAACCTCTAGTCTAAACTCCGTAATTTGCACAAACACCTGGCAACGCTACTCCATTTATCAGCAAGGATTCAATGCCACAGATCTGCAGCCAGCCTCGAATTCTAGGGCCTTTGTTAATTTCTACAGAATGTACTAGAGTCAGTTTGCTCCTGTGCTGTGAACGGTTACCATAATCAGGATTAAATGATCCTGTCCAAATAAACTGGAGAGAGTAACTCTGCTGGGAGAGGAGAGCTGGTTTTATAAAAATTATGCTTATTATCTTACTTGTAAATGCACGCTGTCTGGTAATTTGCAAAAGGATTCTCTATGGTTAGGATAAAATTAGCAAGGGTTTACTGTGTTGCTCAAAAGGTAGCAATAAGCAAAATCATTACCTGTTCCTCTCTTTTCTGAAACACTAATATAGCTTCGAAAAGAGCCACAGGGTATCCAACTTAAAATACTGAGCAGAGCATCTCTAAGCATCTGATATCAGCAGCCCTCTGAGAATATGAAACATAAGAGGCCACGTAGATAGGGCTTTTCAGAAGGTTGCTATTAAGTTGAACACAGTGGAGGATGTCTGGGTGGGCGGGGGGGCGGGGGGGGGGGAGGGTGCGGGGCAGGGGTAGCCATGCTCTCAGGGGTAATGTATTAACATCATCGTTAATTCAATTAACTTAGAAAGAACCATTGCTTTCACCACTCAGTGCCATCGTGAACCATGGGTTATTGGCTCCAATTTAGGAGATCATGGAGTGAAGGGTCTTAGCAGTGGATAATCCAAAAGCCAGTTCTCCTCGGTTTGGAAGGCATCATTTCTGTTGGGGCTTAGATTTACCATTCTTGCTATGATGCATTTATAAGTGTATAAAAACCAAGCTTGCATTCTCCAGGCATCCAGGGACACATTTACAGAAGAGATCTGGGGTTATGTCAGAGCAAGGGAGGACCAGGATGGAAAGGTTTGCACAAATAACTCACCACATGGGTAAAGCGCTTAGAGGTTACCAAGAGCTGGGAGAAAGCTGAGCTCTAGGACCGCGGTCAGCTTAGTGCATTAGTGAAAGGGTTTCTTTCAAAACCCTTTATTAATAACCCTAAATAATAACCTAAATCACCCTAAATTATTTGCAAATAATCCTGGGTGCAGGCATGCTTCTTTTTATTGTGCTTTGCATTACTGCGTCTTTTAGAAATTGAAGATTTGTGCACTGAGCAAGTCTACTGGTGCCCTTTTTCAAACAGCATTTGCTCACTTTGTGTCTCTATGTCATATTTTGATAATTCTTGCAATATTTCAAACCCTCCAGCAGCCTTTACGGCTCGCTGAAGGCTCAGATGATGGTTAGCATTTTTTAGCAATAAAGTATTTTTTTTACTTTTTAGCAATGAAGTAGTTTTAATTAAGGTACTGCTTTTTTAGACATAATACTATTGCACACTTAAGAGACTACAGTAAAGCATAAACAACTTTTATATGCACTGGGAAACCAAAAACTTCACGTGCTTCGCTTTACTGAGATTTCCCTTTATCGCGGTGGTCTGGAACCAAACCTACAATATCTCCTGGGTCTGCCTGTATGGGTGCACTTTGCCCTACTTTCTGTTTTTTAAGAAAAGCTTCTCACAAGGTTCTGGAGGTAGGACCATGGTTTTAGACCACCCCATAGTATTAGAGAGCTCGGGAAATTAGATTCTCTTTGGTTCTGCACTCCCCGTTGGAATTGTCCAATCCAACAGCACTGCAGAACCATGCCCTTCTCTTTAGCATCACTGGAGGGGCTGCCGGGGAGAAATTCAATGAACTGCGTCTGTGTGGATCACATGGCCAAGAAGAGGGCACTGGCCTGGCAGAGAGCAGCCTGGTTCTCTGACACCTTTGGGGCTCCGGGCTCACGTGCTGACACCCGAAAAGTAACTGATCCCCCCAAATCTAACACTCAGCCTTTAATCCTTGTGCTCAGACACACTAATATTTTGACGTATATTGCATTCCTTTTGCTTAACCACTCTGTAAACGTAATTACACAATTAATCTCTGGCACTCCATATCCCACGTTCTAAAATCCCCACTTCCTTCTATGTCTAACAAGCGGGCAGCTCAGTGACCTTGAAGCTTTTGTGAAATACTCATGAGCCTAGAGGGCCCAAGCCCCAGACCTGCAGCAGCCTGGCGGGGGAACTGGCTGCTACACCTGGCAACACCTCGGACAGGTGTAGCTGTGCCCCACTGCTATACAACCCAGACTGAGGATTGACTTTAGGGCTGTGTTCACTGACAGTGGACTCCAGGAACAAGTCTGCACAGTAAGTCCTGCTGGTTAAAGGAGATTATGGGAGTCCAGGCACCTCTTTGCTGGAGAGCTTTTCTAATAGGATTCAACATCATCAGAACTTTGAGTCCAGGGTATTATTTTCCATGATCTCTTGGACCACTTTTGGGTCTGGGGTTCAGTGAAATAAAAGCCTAATTCTTGGCCCATATTTCTCCTCTAATCATCCAAAACGACAGAATCAAGTATTATTTTTGAAATGAAAGCAAAAACAAACCAATCAACAAAATCCTAATGAACTGAGGAATAAACAAGATAAGATATGGGGATATATGTATATGTACAGCTGATTCACTTTGTTATAAAGCAGAAACTAACACACCATTGTAAAGCAATTATACTCCAATAAAGATGTTTAAAAAAAAAGAATAAACAAGATAAAATCACCACCAAACCTGTTCACATTCATATTATCGTTCAAAATATATTGGCTTTGCCACCAAGTGGCAGAAGCTGCCAGCATCCACTTGGGTCATTCAATTATTTGCTTAAGGTTACCAGCCTGGGTACTAGGAAGAGATTATTCAAACAGGAACTCGGAAACATTGCAGACACAAAGATTACTCACATTCTAAAATTTTTACAACTAAATAGGAATTTCTGGAAGTTGTGGAGCATTTTGCTGACCCTCACGAAGATGACAGAAAATAGCTCCATGACTGAAAATATTACTTTGCTGTGGAGCCTTTTCCATCCCATTTTTATGAATGGTCTAAGAGCCCAAACAGTCATTTGCTGCAATTCTCAGCTGTTAGTTCTATATTTTCCAAAGACATAAATGCATTTCTTTAAAAAGGTGCTAGGAGAGAATTTAAAGGTATGCTTTTCTTCTGAAGCAAAATCCAGTGAGGCTAAGACTCAGAATGGTACTCATTTGGGGGCAGGGATCTCAAGTGAGATGGGGGAAGCGTTAGTTACGGCGCTTCTTGTGGTTACATGGCTCAGCTGGTCCACTGGATGATGTAAGAGGCCCTAAGACAAGGATGACCCCAAACCTCTCCGTGCTAGCTGGGCAGATCCTGAAATCTTCACACATAAGGTCTCTCCTTTGGAAAAAAAACAAAACAAAAAAAACCCCAAGATTTCCCAAGGTCCTCAGTTTCAGGCTAATCACGCTACTCTGGGATCTCTGGGATTGGGGTAGGGTAGGGTGGGGACGGGGGACAGTGGCTGACAGTGAACACACCTGCAGGGGTGACTTGAAGATCGGACGCATGCCAAGGAAAGTGAGAAGAGAATGCATCCACTGGGACTAATGCACTGGAGGGAAGCAGTGGGAGAAGCATCTGAACAGCCCTACTCTGAAAGATACAGCAAGCTCTAAAAAAGCAAGGCTATGAGCCACATGTTAAAAACACTAAAGTTCTGTAAAAATGAAAAACCTTAATCTTCCCCTAACTCCATTAGGTTTGCACATCCGCTATGAAGGTAGAACCAATTCAAGCCTTGTTCATGTGACTAATAAGGTTAGATAATTGAACTTGTGGCAGATTAAACAGCAGCCACTCAGCTCCATCCTAGGAGCTCCCCGGATGGAGGCGGGGAAGGCTATGCCCTGCTGTTCTGTGCATGTGCAGCTACACATATTCACCAACATCACCGACAAGGAATAGAGGGCATGCCTTGTGCTTCAGGAGAGCAGCCACTGGAGGATGAGAGTTGAGCCGAGAACAGAAAGGCGCCAGAAAAGATACAGCAAGTCGAGAGACAAACGCTGTGGTCCAGGAGAGCCCTGGGATAGGGGGTGAGGGAAGTAGATGGACACTGGGGATGAGACAGAGGAAGAACCCACAAGTCACTGCAACCCACCATGGAGGTCAAGAGAGCAAGCCAAGGCCAGGCCAGTGGGACTGGACCCGTGAACCAAACGACAAGGAGCCAGGCAGAAATGGGGATGATGGGGAAAAGCAGCAGAGCTGGGAAGGATGACGTCATGTGGCATCCACGTGGCCTCCCGTGGGAGGCTGAGATAGGTCAAGAGAAAAATTGAGATGTCCCAACAAAAAGGAAATTGATCATTTCGCAATTCACCAGAAGACATTAACGTGGCAGAGACAGCTTTTTCACAAGTTTTCGTTTTTCTGCCTTGATTTTTTACCTTCGAGGTGTCCTACCACCTGTCTGTGAGGGTACAAGCAGATGACAACACAATGAACAAACGGCCAAGGATTCTTTACCAAAAAACTCGAGCAGCCAACATCATTAATCATTAGAGAAATGCAAATCCAAGCTACAATGAGATATCATCTCACACCAGTCAGAATGGCCATCATCAAAAAATCTAGAAACAATAAATGCTGGAGAGGCTGTGGAGAAAAGGGAACCCTCTTGCACTGCTGGTGGGAATGTGAATGGGTACAGCCACTATGGAGAACAGTATGGAGGTTCCTTAAAAAACTACAAATAGAACTACCCTATGACCCAGAAATCCCACTCCTGGGCATATACCCTGAGAAAACCATAATTCAAAAAGACTCATGTACCAAAATGTTCATTGCAGCTCTATTTACAATAGCCGGGGGATGGAAACAACCTAAGTGTCCATCATCGGATGAATGGATAAAGAAGATGTGGCACATATATACAATGGAATATTACTCAACCATGAAAAGAAACGAAATGGAGTTATTTGTAGTGAGGTGGATGGACCTAGAGTCTGTCATACAGAGTGAAGTAAGCCAGAAAGAGACAGACAAATACCGTATGCTAACACATATATATGGAATCTAAGAAAAAATGAAATGTCGTGAAGGGCCTGGGGGCAGGACAGGAATAAAGACACAGACCTACTAGAGAATGGACTTGAGGATATGGGGAGGGGGAAGGGTAAGCTGTGATAAAGTGAGAGAGTGGCATGGACATATGTACACTACCGAACGTAAAATAGATAGCTAGTGGGAAGCAGCCGCATAGCACAGGGAGATCAGCTCGGTGCTTTGTGATCACCTGG
>RJWK010012153.1:0-40863 GCA_004363435.1 Platanista minor
AAAAAAAAAAAAAAGGACAGACCCACTAGCTGATTGCATGGATTTCCACTCACAAGCTGAGAACTGACACCCATCCCGCCCTACTTCCACTCTTGACACCGGCTCTACCACGACAGCCTGCTGGCCTGGCTGGGAGGGCAGAGCCCCAGGGTGGGTCCTCAGTGAACAGTCGTAAAGCAGGGGATCTACCCTGGGATCCACAAATCTCCCAAACTGAATGCCCAACTTCATACGTCCAAGGAACTTTTCTTTGGGCTTCTCACTGGCATGTTAAAGAGGCAGTGGCCCAAGAAGGTAAAAATCATTGCTCTGAACACTCAGCCCTCTTGGCTGCCTGTCCCATGCAAGAACTTGCTGGAAGTGGCACTAATATCCCATCCCTGCGTCCAGAGACTTCACAAAAGCTGAGAACATCTTTGGGAGATCTAAGCTCTCCTTAACCCACTATTACTTGGGTTACGTTATTTGCAGCCAAAAGCACCCGCACTGATCCAGTACCACAGGGCCCAGTGGCATCACCCAAGACTGTGAGGGGTGGCAAGGCCTCAGAGTCCACCAACAAAATTCCTCTCAAAGCTCTACCTCTCTGCTCAGCCTCTAGACCGTGCATAGCTGCCAGATGCCCAGGGCACAGGGAGCTCACCCAGTTCCTTCCTTTCTCCCATCCCCAGACAAAGGTAACTTTACCTCCTAGCCAGCCAGATACCTGCCCCGGGCCAGGCACGTACAGAGCCTCTGGAACTCAATGCACACTCTTTGGACACTTGAGAACATCCCAGCTTTGCACAAGAACGTGTTCCCAATTAGTTCACACGTGTATGGTTTGTGCAAACTACATGATGCTCATGAGCAGGTATGTTTTCAATCGCTTGCAGGGAGGCACACTCCATATGGGGGCACTTCATTGGTACACAATGATGACACCAGACGTGAAATATAAAATGGAGGTCACATTTCCCCGAGAAGTCACTTGATGCAGCAGGCTGGTCAACATATGAATCAGGCTGATGTTAGGACCAGGCACCCCAGGAGCTAGTTCAGTCCATCAGAGCCCAGAAGTCCTCCCTGGTTCCAGGTGATCACTCAAGCTCAGGAACCAACCCCAGGGATAATGGACTTGCCTCTCTATAAGCAGCTCCGATCAACTGAAAGTGTGAAATACCTGTGGTTAGAGCTAATAAAAGTTACACCTGTCACAAAGATGTCTTAGGTAGGTGGAAACATAAGTAGTGGCAAATACAAACAGAGCTGGCAGCCCTGGAAGACTGTCACTGCCCCACCAGGGTTCAGCAGAGGGCCACACTGCCCCCACAAGGAAATGTTGAGGCGGGGGGCAGTTTCTATTAGAGCACCCGGCTTACGCAACCTCCACCCGCACCCCCAAAGAGGCTAGCAGACTCTGCGCCTCGAAAACCCCAGAGCATTAAAGCTCCAACCTTCCTGACCTAGCAGAGAAAGGACAAACTACACCTTCAACCACAGACAGAAAAGTTAATTGGCTGCTGGGAGTGAGAACAGACTGGGGGTCAAAACCATGAATGTTTTCATGGAACATTTTCAGCCCCAGTCAGCAGGGACATGCGATTTACAGGAAATTAGGAGACTTAGAAAAATGTTAGCCAGCTCAAGTTTCTTTCCTGGGAAGAAAAGCAGGAGAAACTCTAAGAACTGTCTTGGTGAAAGTGCTTTGTTCACTGCAAAGCCCCTGACACAAAGCCCCTGGTGTCAGTTATTAATACCAGCAGCTCACCACCCCACACTTCACCCAACCAGTGAAAGGCAATAGAGCCAAAGCCTAACACAAGCTGCACCTGGAGCCTTCAGGCCAGGTCAGCCAGACCCTCACAAGAGGGGCCTGAGGAGCTGCAGGGTCTTCATCATGGACCCTAGATACGATCTTGCGCAAGTTACTCTTTCTAGCCCCTGTTCCCCATCTGCATATGGGGGTAATAATAAAACCCTTCTGCAGGAGTCTTGTCAAATGATGAGCAAGCATATCCACGTCAAGTGCCTGGTCTGTGTCAGCCCGGCTGGCAGCTATTATTACAGTGGCGCTTCAGGGCTTTTAAGTCAGATTTCCTTATCATTCCTGCTGCCGGGGAGGTCACTCTTTTGAGGCCACAATTTTGAGCCTTGTCAGTCACCCTCTCTGGTCAGGTCCAGGATAGAGTGTGAGTCCTGAGGGGCAAGAATCATTCAAGCCCAAGGAGGGTTGCTCGGAGTAGGCGCTGGTGGGAGGAGGAGGGGCAATCCCAGAGCTCGGGGATCAGGGCCGGGATAAAGTGGCCCTTCTCCACCTCTCCAGCCTCGGCTCTGGCCCTGGCCAGCACAGACCTCAGTTCCAGCCACAAAGTCTAATTGGTGTCCAGTGCCCACGCTCCCGCCAGGCATCACCTCCCCTAGGAGGCCTTCCCTGCCCTTCCACGCAGTCTGCTCCCACAGCCCCCGTGCTTCCCTGATCCCAGTACCGACCACGCTGGGCTGTCGCTCAGTTTGCACTCCTACCTTCCTCGTGGCGCGGTAACTGGCACTCTGCCCTACACTCGGTGGGCGCCCCTGCAGGTCCCGTCAATGAATGAGCCGGGCCCTGGTTGTGACCAGAACCCCAAGCCCCCGGCGCAGCAAAGGTTTATGAAGCAGCCTGCTTTTTATCTTTCAGATGAATCTGACAACTCCCTCGGCCGATCCGTGCCCTCATTAACGCCATTTTAAAAGGGGAAAGATTCCCCCCCTCTCCGCCTCCATCCACCAGAGTCCCGCCGCCCACCTCCCCGCGCGTTCTCGCCAGGGCAGACAAGGAACCCAAGGGCGGTTACCATGAAAGGGGCTTTCTGCGCGGTAGGCAGGCCCTTCTCACTGGGGTCTCGATCGTCTCCGACTTCTCGATCGCACACCGTCACGCTGAAGCCAGCCGTGGGGTCAAAAGGCCACTCTCCGCCAGCCCCTGAGCGCAGTCCGCCTGTGGCGAGCGCGGCCGGGCCCGGGGCGGCCACACCTCCCGCCCGGAACAAAGCGCCCGGCCGGGTGCCCTCCCTTCCCAGCCTGCCCCGACCGCTCACCGCGCGCTCCAGCCCGGCTCGGCTCCGGCCTCAGGCCGCCTCCTCCATGCCCGCGCCGGCGAGAAGGCAGCGCCACGCCCGCCGGGCCCCGCGGCAGCCGGACTGAAGGCTCCCGGCCCGCGGCCTCACGGCCGCTCTGGCCTATCCCCGCCCAGGCGCCTCCTTAAAGCGACCGCGCAGCCCGCGCGCGCCCTGGTCGCCCGGCGCGCCGCGCATTCCTTATAATGCAACAGCGGCTGCTAAAAATAGAGCGCCGCCGCCGTGGCCGCAGCGGGGACCGGGCCCGGCGCCGCGACCCTGACACCCTGCGGGCCCCAGATCCCCAGGACGCGCGGCCCGATGCTCAGGCTACCCGCGCCGAGCGCCCCGGACTCGGCAGGGCGAGCGGACCGGGCCACGGAACCCCGCCGCCGCCGCCGCCTCCCCCGTGGCCCCGCGCACTTACCCAGGTCGATCCTCGGCGCGGCTGAGCTGGCTTTAAAGTGGACGCCGAATGGGAATTTGCCCGGGCCTCTTTAAGAGCCTCTGCGCTCCAGCCTTTAAATCTCCGCTCCCGCCCGGCCAACTTCTGAGCCTGCAGACGCCTCCCCCGTCCTAGGCGATCCCAGCCCGCCACCTTAACCGCGTTCCCTTCGAATCCTGGGCCGTGTTTCTTCCTAGATCCAGTCCCCAGCGTTGCTTCCCCCAGGCCCTCTCGGTACCCGGTTCCTGGGCCTAAAGTTCGTTCAGATGGAGGCGACGGACGGGGACAGGCGACACTCGCGATCCATTTCATTGCTTCAGTTCCTCTAACTCCTCTCCATCGGCGTCATTTTTTCCTTATTTTAAAAATTGAGATATAATTCACATACCATAAAATTCCAGCTTTTAAAGTGGACAGTTCAGTGGTTTTTAGTATAGTCACAAAGTGGCAGCCACCACTGTTACCTAATTCCAGATCATTTTCATAACACCCCCCCTCTTAAAACAAACAAAAACCGCCGAACCCATTTGCAGTCATTCCCCATTCCCTGTTCCTCCCCCAGCCCCTGGAAACCACTAATCCACCTTCTGTCTCTATGGATTTGCCTACTCAGGACATTTCATGAAAGTGGAATCATACATGTGGTCTTTTGTGACCCAGCTTCCTTCACTTCGCAGGATGTTTTCAAGGTTCATCCACGTTGCAGCATGTAGAAATACATCACTCCTTGTCTGAATAGCATTGACTGAATAGCATTCCATTGTGTGGATACACCACATTTTGTTTATCTTTCATCAGCTGATGGACAGATTGTACTTTTGGGCTATTATGAATAAAGCTGCTATGAACATTAGTGTACAAGTCTGTATGAACATTTCATTTCTTTTGGGTATATATCAATACCTAGGAGTAGACTTGTGGGTCATATGCTAGCTATGCTTAACATTTTGAGGAATCCCTGAACTGTTTTCCAAAGCAGCTGTACTATTTTATATTCCAACCAACAACGTATGAGAATTCCATGTCTCCACATCCTCACCAACACTTGTTATCATCTCTTTTTGATTACAGCCATCCTGGGGTGGGGGGGTGGGGGGGTGGAGAGTGGCCTTTTCTCACTGTAGTTTAGATTATCAGTGTCATTTTTGAGGATGTTCTTTTTGTAGACGGACCTTGATGATGACTTGGAACAAGCTTTACACATCTGGGGAACTCATTCCCTTATCATTTTGAGAGCTTCGCCCACCACCCCAGGTCTCAGGAAACTTTGCTACCCTGAGTCATTCATGCCATGGTGGTTTCAACTGGCACCCCAGGCATCCAAGCAGCCATTTGGTGAGAGCTATTGTGCTCCCTGCACCCACTCCCACCTGCTGTTCTGAAGGCCCCGTGGACCCCTCGAGTCCCCATGGCTCGGGGGAAGGTTTGGGTGTCATCAAGAGTATCTCATCTCGGTAGGGAGTAAAAGAACTGGTTGAGGAGGGGCCTTGAGGGACAGATGTTCATCTTGACTTGCTGGTCTTGGCCTGGGACCTGCATCTTTCTCCCCCTTCCATTTACCACAGGCCTTGGGGGAGGCAGGCAGGGGTCTGTGTGTCCTGGTTGTCTCTGCACATGAGTCAAAGGTTTGTCTTTATACCGTTCATACACAAATCTTTAAGAACCTGTTTCCCTTAGAAATGGAACTTAACCAGCTAGTAATCACACACAAGTACCTGGGATTCTCTAATGGTGAGATTAGACCCTGCAGGTTATGGCTGGGGTCTTACAACAGGGTGTTCATCCCATTTGGGCTGCCTCTTCTGCTCTTTGAGCCCTGAAATAAAGCAGGGCTCGGCTGCTGGCAAATAGGAGCTTTAGAGAACAGGGCCACTGAGCAGAAAAGTGAGGCCTGGGATTGATAGTTCATTCATTCAGTAAATACTGCCAGGGCACCTACTATGTGCCAGTGCTGTGCAGAGTCCTACCTCCAAGGAAACTCAGAGCACCAACGGAGGGGTAAGTGGTGTGGAATCAAGAGGCACGGGGTGGCAGGGGAGGCAGAGGGAGCCCAGAGGAGGGACATGTAACCCAGTGTGGTGAGGGGCAAGTGCCCAGGGCAGGTTTTCTGTGAGAGGTGACGATGGAGCCAGGGTTTGATGGACAAAGACCAATCAGCTAGGCTGTGAAGGGAGGGAGAAAACCTTATAGGATGAGGTATGACTGAGCTGAAATCTTTCCCCAAACTCCAGCAGATCCCCATGGCTGACCAGGTGTGCATGGGGCATGATAGAAGGCCAAGAACCTAGGCAGGGCTCAGGCCAAATTTCAGGCCCTGAGGTCCAAGGCCAGACCCGAGGCCAGGAGACAGTTCCTGGAACAGGACAAAGATTGGAGCTGTGACCCAGAGTAGAACTTCCCCGCTCAGCCACAAGAACAAACATGCCTGATGCACTGCAGGGCATCCCGTACCAGCCTCTCTGCCCAAACCTGGCTGAGTGCCATGCCTCACAGAAGAGCCACACCGGTGTCTTGGGGTTCAGTAGGCAAACCTGGGGGGCCTGTGGACTTCAGGGCCAGGAGCCAGCCAGGTCATGGTGGCACAACCTTCCTCCAGAACTCTCTGCCCCAGTGAGGCCCCTGGGGGTTCAAGCAGCTCTGGGCTCCGGAGCACTCACAACGTGCCAGACAAGGGCACAGGGATGGGTCTGCATGCCTCCCAAGGACCCGGGCAGGTTTCACTGGCCCTGCTTTAGACATAGGAGACCACAAGCCCAATCCAACCCAGCCAGTGGACTGAGAGTCAGGGCCTTCCGAACACAGAGCCTCCACTCTCTCCCCTATGTCTAGTGGCCTCCACGGGCAGGTCAGTTGGTCATTTGTGTGTGTGTGTGTGTGTGTGTGTGTGTGTGTGTGTGTGTGTGTGGTGTTGGGAAAGCAGGCAGAAGGTGAAGAAAACACTAGCACTCGTTCCAGTCCCAGTCTCCTCGGGCCTATGGCTGGAATTTATCTTTTGCTGGCCCTGAAGCACCAACGATGGGTTAGCTGAAGAGCCTCACCCCACCCACAGGCCTGTCCTTTCCCTCAGCTGACCTTTCTTCTGTGCCAACTAAAAGACCATTTGACAGTGATCTGGCACCAAGAACTCCATGGTCTTCTCTCAGGGCTGTCATGGTCTTTACCAACGCAGGTTCAGCCGTTTCTCAGCTTCAGCTCTCCCTGCTACCCCTCTGCACCTGCCACAGCTGCCCCAGCCCCACTAGGAGCTAGGCCTCACAAGATTTTCTTCTCTGATGCTTAAGGTTACTGATGCTTGTGGTCCATCCTTTGAATGGGCTCCCTCTTGCTCTCTGGGACCAGAAGAGCAGCTTTTAATCAATCGACTTCCCACTCATGGCCAAACTTCTCCCCAGAGTTGTCCAGACTCAACTAACATTTGTTTCTGATCATTTATTTTTCTCCACTTCGTCCTTCCTCTGTTTAAACCAAAATCCAGCAGTTTTTAAACATTTGGGGGACTTCCCTGCTGGCACAGTAGATAGGACTCCATGCTCCCAATGCAGGGGCCCGGATTCGATCCCTGGTCAGACAACTAGATCCCACAGGCATGCCGCAACTAAGGAGCCTGCATGCTGCAACTAAGGAAGCCACCTGCCGCAACTAAGACCCGGCACAACCAAATAAATAAATAAATAAATATTTAAAAAAAAAAAAAAACATTTTGGCCTGCAACCCATAGCAATAGAGAGGTTTGACATTGCAAACCAGAACACAGACATACACACACAAGTGCAGCAAAAATTTCATGAAACAATACTTATTGTTACTATGTGCCATGCACCCTGATCTATTCTATTCTGTTCTGTTTCATTAGAAAATGCTAGCAAGACCTACTAAATTGATTTCACGTCCCATTAATGGGTTGTGACCTACAATTTGAAAAACACTGAACCGTGTGGGGTTTTTTTTTCCATTTTAGATTTATTTATTTATTTATTTATGGCTGTGCTGGTCTCTGTTTCTGTGCATGGGCTTTCTCTAGTTGTGGCAAGTGGGGGCCACTCTTCATCGCGGTGTGGGGGCCTCTCACTATTGCGGCCTCTGTTGTTGCGGAGCACAGGCTCCAGATGCGCAGGCTCAGTAATTGTGGCTCACGGGCCCAGTTGCTCCCCGGCACGTGGGATCCTCCCAGACCAGGGCTCAAACCTGTGTCCCCTGCATTGGCAGGCAGACTCTCAACCACTGCGCCACCAGGGAAGCCCGTGAACCGTGTTTTGACACCTATAGCCTCAGGGTAGTGACATGATAGAAATTTGTCAAGAAAGAAAAGTCTACTCTAAGATTTTGAAACACATGCTAGGGACAATAGTTTGAAAAGGGTTCTGAGTTTCATAAGCCCAGGGGATTTCCTCTTCTAAGTAGGACGTGGTAGGTTGTGGCTCGTCAATTCTCCTATTGCAACAAAATGAGATGAGGCTCTCCAGCTGTTCCCTCTCCCCTCCCCAAGGACATTTGCTAATTTGAGGCACTGGCTGATGATCAATCTTTGTCCAGAAAGAAGACTTCTAATGGAATAAAGAGAAACCAGTAAAGCTTTTACTGGTCACATGGTGTTGGAACAAATCTAAATGCATCTGAAAAGCGGAGTGAAATCTTCCAAAGTCCCACAGTGCTTAGAAAATAAAGCCTTCCCAAGAAGAAAGAGCCTGCCTCAAAAACAAGGCCAGCTCCTGCCTCTTCCGGAGATTTGCCAGATTTTGAAACTCCGTGGGGACAGTGTCCAGAGAGCTGGACTGGGAACTTCTGAAGGGCAGAGCTGACTCTCCATAACCTTCCACGGCTTAGGAGACAGAGATCTTCAAGGCTCTCAATCAAAATCCACATGTGAGGAATAGGGGTAAACCGGAGATACGTTGAGTCCTGTAAAAACTGAAACCCAGCCCCAACCCAGCTCAATCCTTCAATGGATTGAGATGATCACTCCTCAACCCACCTGCTTGTCAGAGGAAAGAGGGAACACTGTGGGTCAAATGACATCATATGGAGTCTCTCTACTTCTTATGTACAATGTGCGTGTATAGTAAAACATAACTAGTCCTGTGAAGAGGCATGAACATATAATTGATAAGGAAGAGAAAAAATTGTAGACACCCAGATCATTCAGATATTGGAGTCAGTAGACAGAACTTTGACTGTGGAGGAACTGGAACTCTCACACACTGCTGGTGGAGGTGTAAAATGGTATATCCATGCATCAGCTAGGGTGCATGCAGGATACAGAAACTACACAGTACTTTGGACAGGAAATTTTAATACAATGAATTATTAAATATTAGAGGGGACTACCTACTAAGGAGAAAAGAGAACTCTAAAGAATATAGTTATAGCAGATGTTGGGAGCAGCCTCTTGGGCTGAGTCAGAGCACCCAAAGAAGGAACAAGTCTGTATGAGTCCCAACCTTCACCCTCTACCAGGGGGCTGAGAACCATACCTTGTTGGAGATTATGTAGCCATGACCCACTGGATGATGAAGAGGTTTGATGAAGGTCTATGCAGATGGTATTCATTGGAAAGCATTCCTCTTGGTGCTGAGGGAAGCCATCCATGGAAGGGTGCCACACCGTGGAAATTGCTGGAAAACTTCCCACAGGAGTGATGCATTGGAAGGTCAACCTCTGGGGTTTTGGAGGAAGCTGCCCATGGAGATGTGCTTTGTATTTCTGGTTGCCACATGCTGCAGGAATCTGCCAAGTGAGCACATCAGAACTGGAAGAGAGTCCTCTTCCTCCTGCAGTGACTGCCAGTGCTCCCTACTGACAAACCTTAACACTGTGCCAGGTGGCAAAGGAGAAATGTTTGCAGGGCCCAGCTCCATTATCACAGGGCAGGTAATTAAGTATGGATTTGGATCTGAGAAGTAATAAATTGATAACTGGCACAGCTGGCTTTGAGAAAGTGTTTAGCAGAATCTACTAAAACTAAACATACAGCTACCTATGGACTCAACGTTTCTACTCCTAGGTATATATCTAAGAGAAATTAGCCCCTAAACAGGAGACAATCCAAATGTTTATTAACTGGAGGATGAATAAATAAATTGTAGTTTATTCATACAATGGAATACTCTACTGCAATAACTAAGAATAATACAAAAACAACAGGAATGAATCTCACAGATACTATACTAAGTGAAAGAAGCCAGATGCAAAAGACATTTATGAAATCCAGTAAAAGGTAAAACTAACTGATGGTGATTGAAGTCAGAATAGAGGTTTTCTCTTGGGAGACAGGAAGATAACAGATTGGGTGGGAAAGAAGTGCCAGAAATGTTATGTATCTTGATGTGGGTGGTGGTTTTATGAATATATACCAATGTGAAAGTTCAATAAGCTGTGCATTAATGATTAGCACACTTTACACATTTCACTGTATGTGTATTACGCAGTCATCCCTCGGTATCCACAGGGGATTGGTTCCAGGACCCGATGCAGACACCAAAATCCACAGATGCTCAAGCCCCATGGTCGGCCCTCCAGTATCTGCTGGTTCTGCATCCACAGATTCAACCAACCTCGGAGCATGTGTTCAGTTTGCGATTTGCAGTTGGTTGAATTGGTTAGATCTGAGGATGTGGAATTCATGGATGCCAAGGGCCGCCTGCCTGTATATTTACTGAAAAAAATCCATGTAAAAGTGGACCAGTGCAATTCAAACCCGTGCCTTTCAAGGGTGAACTGTACTTTAAAAATTCATAATACCTCCACTTAGATTAATATGTTAAATAAAGTGGAGAAAAGTGTAGACAGAGTAGATGGAGAAAAATGGCACAAGATAAGTGGAATCTACCAAAAAACCAAACCTATAAAAACAAAGTGAACATTCTAGAACTCAAAAAGTATAATAACTGAAATCAAGAACTCATTGGATAAGTTTAATAGCAGGTTGAACACTGTTGAGCACAAAATTAATGAACTTGAAGATGAGTCAAGAGAACATGTTGAAACTAAAGCACAGAGGGAGAAAAAATACAGAGAGAAAAAGAGATAATAGTATCAAAAAGACATGTGGGGCATATTCAAATGTCTAACATTCATATCACCCGAGTCGCAGAAGGAGAGGAGAGAAAATGGTTTTCCCCACTATCTGAAAGTAGAACGTTCCTACGAGACCTTTCATAGGCTGAAATAGTATAAAATGAAATAGCAATTACCTTTGTGCTAATAGAGGCACAAAATAAATTGAAATAAGGCACACATGCTCACAGACACCGTTCAAAGCTATGGTGCCTTGATGCTGAGACACTGAATGTAGTTCCTGGGAAGGAGTTTGGCGATGCTACTTTTGCTGCCTCTGTAACAGCTCCCTGCAAAACAAATGCTGAACGCTATTTTTGATTTTTGCCTTTTTCCTTAAAAGCGAAAAGCTCTATGGATTTCTTTCTATTCGTGAAAACATGTACTAATGTAGGTCTTTTATAAAAGCAAGGTGACATAAAGTGAACTTTCAAAAAGTGGGAAATGACTGTATTCAGAGAGACAATGGCAGAGAATTTTCCAAAACTGGTGAAAGACATAAATCCGTAGGTTCAAGGAGTTTGATGAATTCCAAAAAGGATAAACACAAAGAAAACTACATTCAGGCTCATCATAGTTATTATATTGCTGACAGCAGGGTAAAAAATAAAATTTTAAGTGTCAGAAATCTTTCTTTATTGAAACAAACCCTTTGATGAAAAAACCCATTTCCTGGCAACTGAAAAGAAGCTGATCTTGAGTAAGAGCCATTCCCTGCCACATGAACAATGTGGCCAGCCCCCAACATCATTCTGCAGCTCAGAGCCTGGGACCAGCATCCTCAGCACCACTTCTGAATAATGCCCAGCCCCAGCTTGCAAAATGATTGGAAAATGATCATCATTTGTAGCCATGTGTTTTCATGTCTTAGTATTTGAAATATTATAATACGAAGTCAGAAAAAGGGAAACTGCTTGGATTTTGAAACTGAAAATGTAAGGTTGGCTCATTTCAATTTAGCCCAATTTTCTGAAATCCAATAGCATCACCCTGTCAACAAACAAGACAGAAGAATTTTAGATCTCTGATGGTTAGGATTTTAAAACATTATTTCTACATTAAAACAAATATGGATATGGTAGTATTCCAAGACACACACAAGATTTACCTTAATCTTTGAGGTAAATATTAGCGAAGTTTAGAGAACTCAGAGACCATTTAGAATTAAGACCTTAGATGTCCACACAAATTTTAGGATGGCACATGGCAGAAAGAGAGCTAGCTAACTCTTTGGCCTCTTCTTATAAGGGCGCTAATCCCATTCATGAGGGCATCACCCCATAAGATAATTACCTCCTAAAAGCCTCACCTTCAAATACCATCTCATTAGGATTAGGGTCTCAACATGTGAATTCCGAGGGGACACAAACATTCAGCCCGTAACACTATGCAACTATAATAATCAAGTCAGAGGAGCCCTGACATAGGGATAGACAAATAGATCAGTGGAATAGACTAGAGAGTCCTGAAAGAAACTCACACTTAACAATCAATTGATATTTGACAAAGGTGCCAAAGCAGTCCAATGGAGTAAAGTTTTTCAACAAATGGTGCTTGCACAGTCAGAAATCCATATGGAATAAAAAAAGAACCTTGACCTCTATCTCATATCCTCCACAAAAATTAATCTGAAACAGTGGTACAATCATATTGTGGGATATGCAGCAATTAAAAAGGGACAAAATATTGATACATGCAACAACTGTAGGGAATTATGCTGAGTGACAAAAAGCCAATCCCCAAAGGCTACATACTGTATGATATGATTTAGATAACATTTTTAAAGATTTTTATCTTATATTAGGGTATAGTTGATTAACAATGTGGTGTTAGTCTCAGGGGTACAGCAAAGTAATTCAGGTATACATATACATGTATCCATTCTTTTTAAAATTCTTTTCCCATTTATGTTATTACAGAATATTGAGCAGAATTCCCTGTGCTATACTAGATATTTTTTAAATGACAAAATTTTAGAAACGGAGGGCATAATACTTGTTGCCAGAAGTTAGGGACTGGTGGGGAGAGATATGTAGAAGGGAGGTGGTTGTGGCTATAAAGGGCAACACAGAGGATCCTTGTGTTCAGGATCTTGACCATGGTGGTGAATACATGAACCTAAATATGACAGCATTTTATAGAACCTAATACACACACACACACACACACACACACACACACACAAATGAGTACAACTAAAACTAGGGAAACCTGAGTAAGATGGGTGGATTGCATTGATGTCAATATCCTGGTTGCAATATTATACTATAGTTTTACAAAATACCATTGAGGGAAACTCGGCAGAGTGTACAAAGATTTTCTCAAGGTTATTTTTACAACTGTGTGAGTCTATAATTATCTCAATAAAAATTTCAATGAAAAAGTGAATTTGAGATGGATCATAAGTCTAAATGTGAATTTTAAATAACTTCTTTTATTATAATTAAAAAATAATTTCTAGTATAACTTTAAGATAAAGGGTATGTCTTCATGGGAGTAGGCAAAGATTCCTTAGGAAAAGATCTCTTCAGACAAAGAAAACAATAAATAGAATAAAAAATTGGTAAATTAAATCTCATCAAAAATGTAAAATTTCTGGTCATTAAAGCCATCCTGGTAACATCAAGCTGGCAGCTGGGGGCAGATTGTGGAAGATTCTACATCTGATACTTCACCACTTAGGCCCCCGAGTAACACTAACCATGGCCACCTTGACTGAGGAAAACTAATCCAACGGCTCCATCTGTAGGCAAGGTAGGGAGCGGTCATCCTGATCCTTCACTGGGAAGCTACCTCCCAGCAATGATCCTACAGTCCAAACATGATACTTTAACAACAATACCAATAACGACTTTACTGTCCAGAAACCTTAAAAGGCATTATCTCTCTCCACAGCATCCCTGAATGGTAGGTATTATAGTCCTCCTTTTAAAGACGAGGAAACCGAGGCTGAGGAAGTTGAAGTAACTTGCCCAAGCTCACACGGGCAGTAGGTGGCAGGTCCAGGACCCACCCAAGCCTATTAGACTCGAAAGTTCCCGGTTCCATGACTCCTGGCTGCGTTCCTCAGAGCAAGTTACAGTAGGGACATGCTGGTACTTATGGAAAAAGAAAACATAATATCCGGAAGCAGAGATATTTGTCAGCCTAGACAAAGATGTATTAAATGTATACATTCTTATCTAACATGGAAGACTGGAAGTTATCTGGGGAAATAATTTGCTCTGGTTTGTGATTTGCTGTTAAAGCGAGTAGGTTCATTCTTCTTTTACACAGTCACATCACGGCTCTGAAGAGTTTTAACAGAGAAAATGCTCCTGGTGTTCAATTTGGATCACAGAAGCGTTTCCCTTGAGGAAACCAACACCTTGTGGCAATTAACATAACTCACAGGAGAAAGAAGGGTTTTTGTCTGTTTGTTTGTTTCCAGTCTTTCAAACTCCAAAACACAGTGGTAACACTTAAGTTGGAAGTTTTTGCAGTAAACAAAGCAAAACAAACAAACAGAAAAAGTACCTTCCTTAGGATGGGCTTAATTAAAACAGGTGTCTTTGAAAAAGGTACCTGACTTCTGGGTAAAGCAATCAAACCACTGACCCATGTCATAAAATAGGTAACAGATGGAAATTTCATTAAATTAAGATGTTAAAAGTTGGAGTGATCCATTTGGGGGGAAATTGAGGAGGTTCCATATTGTTTAAACTGTACACTTTAAAAAATTTTTTTAATTTTTGGCTGTGTTGGGTCTTCGTTGCTGGGCATGGGCTTTTCTCTAGCGGCGGAGAGTGGGAGCTACTCTTCGTTGCGGTGTGCGGGCTTACTGCGGTGTCTTCTCTTGCTGCAGAGCATAGGCTCTAGGCACACAGCCTTCAATAGTTGTGGCATGCGGGCTCAGTAGTTGTGGCACACGGGCTTAGTTGTTCTGTGGCATGTGGGATCTTCCTGGACCAGGACTCGAACCCGTATACCCAGCATTGGCAAGCAGATTCTTAACCACTGAGCCACCAGGGAAGTCCTGTAAACTGTACACTTTTTTTTTTTTTTTTTTTGTGGTACGCGGGCCTCTCACTGTTGTGGCCTCTCCCGTTGCAGAGCACAGGCTCCGGACGCTCAGGCTCAGCGGCCATGGCTCACGGGCCCAGCCGCTCCGCGGCATGTGGGATCTTCCCGGACCGGGGCATGAACCCGTGTCCCCTGCATCGGCAGGCGGACTCTCAACCACTGAACCACCAGGGAAGCCCCCAAACTGTACACTTTTGAAAGTAAAAAGCATTGCTATTAATAATTACACGGGACAGTAAGTGTAAGGTCAGGGTGTAAAGACATGTTGTTCCCCATATTTGTTTCTGTGGTTTAGCCTGGCAAAGTTGTGACTGCATTTTATAGCAGAGACCACGTGATGAGAAATCTAACCTTTTTAAAGTGAATAAAAAATCTTTATCTCTCAGCGTGCTGGCAGGAGGAGTTTAGTACCTGATTTGAATTTTATTTTGGGAACTAAGATCTAGGGGAGATTTCAAACTATTCATGAGCTTGAATAACCACCACCATGTGGCAAAAAACATCACTTGCACCTAGTAGACCCAGTCGGTAATGCTGTGTCTTACAGATACCATCGTATGGATGTAACACAGACTACTCACTCACCTACTGAAGGACATCTTGGTTGCTTCCAATTTTTGGTGATTATGAATAAAGCTGCTATAAATATTTATGTGCAGGTTTTTGTGTACACATAAGTTTTCAAGTCAGTTGGGTAAATATATAGGAGCACAATTGCTAGATCATACGGTAAAACTATGCTTAGCTTTGTAAGAAGCTGCTAAACTGTCTTCCAAAGTGGCTGTACAATTTTGCATTCCCACCAACAATAAATGAGAGTGCCTGTTGCTCTGTATCTCCACCAGCATTTAACATAGGTCTTTTTAAAATTTTAGACATTCTAATAGGTATGTAGAAGTCTCTCATTATTGTTTTAATTTGTAATTCCCTAATGACAAAAGAGGTTGAGCATATTCTTCATTTGTTTACTTTTCATCTGTATATCTTCTTTGGTGAGGTATCTGTTCAGATCTTTTGCCCATTTTAAAAATTGGGTTGTTTTCTTTTTAAAAAAATAAATTTATTTGTTTAATTTATTTATTTTTGGCTGTGTTGGGTCTTCATTGCTGGGTGCGGGCTTTCTCTAGTTGTGGTGAGTGGGGGCTACTCTTCCTTGCAGTGCGCAGGTTTCTCATTGCAGTGGCTTCTCTTGTTGCGGAGCGCAGGCTCTAGGCATGCAGGCTTCAATAGTTGTGGCACAGGGGCTTAGTTGCTCCATGGCATGTGGAATCTTCCCGGACCAGGGCTCGAAGTTGTGTCCCCTGCATTGGCTGGCGGATTCTTAATCACTGCACCACCAGGGAAGCCTGGGTTGTTTTCGTATTGTTGAGTTTTGTATATTTTGGATACAAGTCCTTTATCAGATATGTGTTTTGCAAATATTTTCTCCCTTGTCTTTCCATTCTCTAACAGTCTTTTGAAGAGCACAAGTTTTTAATTTTAATAAAATCTAACTTATAAATTTTTTCTTTCATGGATCATTCTTTTGATGTTGTGTCTTAAAAAGTCATTGCCAAACCCAAGTTCACCTAGATTTTCTCCTGTTTTCTTCTCAAGTTTTATGGTTTTCCATTTTATATTTATGTCTATGACCCATTTTGAGTCAATTTTTGTGAAAAGTGTAAGGTCTATGTCCAGATTTTCTTTTTTGCAAATGGATGTCCAATTATTCCAGCACCATTTTTTGAAAAGACTATTCTTTCTACAATCACTTTCCTTTGCCCCTTTGTCAAAGGTCAGTTGACTACTTTTGTACAGGTCTTTTTCTGCACTTTTTATTCTATTCCGTTGATCTATGTATCTATTCTTTCACTAAAATGCTGTCTAGCTTATTGTAGCTTAATGGTAAGTGTTGAAGTCCAATAGTGTCAGTTCTCCAACCTTGTTATTCTTCACTGTTGTGCTGACTATTCTTTGTCTCTTATCTTTTCATATAAAGTCTAGAATTAGTTTGTTGTTATCTACAAAATAGCTTGCTGGGATTTTTACTGAAACTGTGCTTAATCTATAGATCACACCTAAAAATATTGATTCTTCCTCCCCACAAACATGGAATATCTCTCTGTTTATATAAATCTTTTAGATGTCTTTCATCAGCTATTATTGATTTCTAGTTTAATTCCATTGTGGTCTGAGGACATACTCTGTATGATTTCTATTCTTTTAAATTTGTTAGGGTATTTTTATGACCTGGCATGTGGCCTAACTTGGTGAATGTTCCATGTGAACTTGAGAAGAATCTGTATTCTGCTGTTTAGAGGAAGTATTGTATAGATGTCAATTAGATCAGGTTGGCTGATGCTGTTTGCTAAGTTCAACTATATCCTTGCTCATTATCTGCCTGCTGGATCTACTCATTCCTAAAGATGTGGTGTTGAAGTCTTCAATTATAATAGTGGGTTTATCTATTTTTTCTTGGCCGTTCAAACAGTTTTTGCCTCTTATTTGGATGCTCTGCTGTTAGGTGCATACACAGTAAGTATTGTTATGTCTTCCTGGAGAACTGATCCCTTTAACATTATGTAGTACCCTCTCTTTATCCCTGATGAATTTCCTTGTTCTGAAATCTGCTTTGCCTGAAATTAATATAGCTACTCCAGCTTTCTTTTGATTAGTGTTAGCATGGCATAGCTTTCTCCACCCCTTTACTTTACTTTTAAGTGTCTTTTGTTTTTTAGACTTTTAAACCTGTGTCTTTATGTTTAAAGTGGATTTCTTGTAGACAACATACAGTTGGGCCTTGTTTTTTTATCCATTGACAATTTCCATCTTTTAACTGGTGTAGATCATTTACACCAGGTTTGTACTTGTTTTCTATTTGCTCCACTTGACTTTCGTACTTAATTTTGAATTTGTAATTTTGTATTCTTTGTCTTAAAGGGAACCTCTTCCGATCCCTCAAAACCTGGAGCCACCCATGCCCGGCATGTATTAAGTAGCAATAGAAAAGCTGCATGCCAGTCCTGGTGGGACAGAAGGGATGCAGGGATTCGAGGATGCAGCTCTACAGTACATGGATGAATCGGGTCTTTGCTTGGTGGGTTCAAATGTCCCAGACAGGGACAAACTCTTCAGCCAATGAAAGTGTTCCTACAGTCCAATTCTGACAGCAAGGGGCGGGACACCCTCCTGCCTTTCCGCTGGGCTCAGAGTAGGCGTGGCTTATGTGTACTCCTGTTTATTTCTTGGCCGCCTTAGGCCAGTGCTGTGTTGCCATGACGACCGTGGCTGGGTCGCCGCAAATTTTGCTGGAAACTCTCGCTGCAGGTTGAGGACCGTGTATCTGTTTGCAGTGACTCCGTTTCCCAGGAATAAATTGGAACAGTAGGGATAGCAGGGTTCTGTAGATTTTTTCCATCCGAATTCCTCGGCAGGCGCTCGGATGCCTGACGGGCTGCATGGCCCGGGAGCCCGTACTCTGGCCTCTGCGCGTACCCCTTGGCCAGCTCCGGGGCGGGGAAGGGGCTCCGCAAATCCGCAGAAAATCTTCCGGCGAGCCATGAGCCCGCGGGCCGCAAGCTCTGCTTCTCCCGTGGGGTGTTCATTTTGCATCATTGCGTTTATTTGCTGCCACTCTAACTCAAAGGGGCGGGGGGGCTTTGTCTGAAGGAGGGTCTCGGCTTGCTGATCAGCGCAACGTTCTGTCAGTAACAGAGCTTCTGTCTTCTTTGCAGTGCCATGGGAAGCAAGAAGAAGGAAATGGCCCTGCAGGTAAGCCTCAAAGAGGAGCTTCCTTCCAGCACTTGACTGGGGTTGGGGGACGAGGAGGATGGTGTGGAGCGGGAAGTGGAGTATGAAAATGATATTGTGGGCTTCCCTGGTGGCGCGCGTAGTGGTTGAGAGTCCGCCTGCCGATGGAGGGGACGCGGGTTCGTGCCCCGGTCCGGGAGGATCCCACATGCCGCAGAGCGGCTGGGCCCGTGAGCCATGGCCGCTGAGCCTGCGCGTCCGGAGCCTGTGCTCCGCAACGGGAGAGGCCGCAACAGTGAGAGGCCCGCGTACCGCAAAAAAAAAAAAAAAAAGATATTGTTTGCCAGTAGTATGTGACAGCGTACCCAAACTTGAATATCGTACCTTCCATCTTAAAGGGGAAAAAAAAAACACATTACCTTGGACCTCTAGTGATGACAAATTTTTTGTGCACTTAAATATAAACACACATAAACTTGGGTAAGCTCTTTATGCTTATAGTGCTTATGCAACCGTAAAACTCAAACATGAATTAACGTAAAACTAAAAAAACAAGAAAATATGAATCAGTGTAATTCGATGTTGACATCTTTTTTTGTTGAAGTATAATTGTGGCTTGCTGAGAGAATATGGTATCGGTTCTTTTCAGTTTGGCCATGTGTCTGTAACTATGTCCTCTCTGCAGACCCAGTTCTCCCACCACTACTCTCTAAAATAATTCGCTTATTCAAGAAATATGTTTTGATATTTTGTGCGCTACACTTTCGTTATAGAGTGCCTTACTTCATTTGTGCCTGTGATAAGTGACTCCATAAGCCAGGGTCTGCTCTTTTATTCCCTGGTCCTGGACAGTAAGTGGTGGTTGATTCTAAAGTGATGCAGGCATGGGTCCTGGAAGCAGAAGGGAGGGCTTTATCATAAAATCATCTGGATGATGTATAATATGGATATCTTTGAAAGCAAACTTTAAAATGTCTCATAGTCAGTTCAGTCCATCAGGGTACGTGCTCAGGCTCTAGGCACTTCTTGGAGCGTAGAGCGGCAGTGGTCTTGAGTCATCTGATTTCTCCTCTATTGTTCTGTGGCACCAGCACTTTACATGTGAATTTCAAAAGCCTAGTGATTTTTAAAAGGGAGAAAGCAATGTCAGGCAGAGGATAGTGTGCAGGGGGCGGGGTGGGGGGGGTGCGGGGGAAGGGAAGATCTTCGGACTGGAAGTCGAAGACTTGATGTAGTTCTTAGCTCTTCTCTTAGCCAACTCTGGGACTTTGGATAAATCACGTGACCTCTCTGGGCTATAGCTTGCTCATCTGTGGAATGAGGATGTTGGGTGAATTATCCCTAAGGGCCTTCCAGCATTGATATTCTAGTACTCTAGAGTTATAAAACTTTTCCTCTGTCTGTAAATCAATTCTAAGCACCTGGTCCTACCACTTACTGCTGTGAATGATTTCCTCAACCTCTCTGAGCCTCCATGTTCTTTATGTAAACAGGACGGATAACATATAACCAGCAGAGTTGTTATGATGAGACTCCCTTAGACATTTCCAGGCTGGTCTGAATGCTGTCTGTCGTGGCTCTAAGATTTCTGCCCCATAAGACTGTCATTTCTTGCGTCTATACCTTCTGTCCCCTTTGAGAGTAATAGTATTTTTCACCAATTTTTTTTCCACGCGTATTCCCCAGAGCTCTGAGTTCACTATGGTCCTCAGAGGAAGTGCTCCCATTTGCTGAGGTCGGGGTGGCTATGCACTGAGGCATCTGTGTAAGCGTTGCCTATCTCCCAGGTCAACTACTTGAAAGCAGTGCTCTAGGGTCTGGCAACCCAGGAACCCTGTTATCTCTCTGGGTAAGACCATTTAGGGTTCTTTCTGTGACTAAGACAGGAATTGCAGGATATCAAGAGACGGTGTGGTCAAAAGGTGCCACACATTCGCCATTCATTCTCTACCTCATGTAGGACTTCTTGAGGTCCAGGTATTTCCCATACCTCTCTGTTCCTGCGCTGCTCCTAGGAGTGAGGTTCTTCAGCTGTCCAGAGTCCTGGCCCTGGTGGGGCTCAGTCCATAACGGGGGTGCAGCACAGAGAGTTGCCACTGACTGACAGCTGAGTCTCTAAAAGTGACTGTTATGACAGAGAGGGTGAGGACTCCTGAATTCTATCATTTTCCTCAGGACTATAGTTGTGGGCTCAGGATGACACCAGTCCAACTCTCTTACGGCATGTAAGGCATCATGAAGACTTTTCTGTTTTTTCTTTCTTTTTTTTTTTTTTTTCATAGAAACAAAAAATGTATGGAAGCATGAATTATTTAGAAAGATGGACCTTTAATAGAGGATTTTCAGATGTTACATGTTTCCAGCCCTTTTAAAGAGACAAACACCTCAGCATACCTGTGTTAACAATGAGTGGTAATTGTCATGGTCTTTTAATTTATATATTTTCAAAGCAGCTCTCCACAAAAACTTATTAATTACAAAGGGAAAGAGAATAATTTCACAGTGCAGAAGCCTGACAGACCACCTTAATCAAGTGATCAAAGTGAACATCATCAGTAAGGGGGCAGATCAACAGTGTTTGTCACCTGACAGGATGCAATGAGAGAACATTCTTCTGATTCTGACACTCCAACCAATCCAACCAGTTCCAGCCAATCCAACCAGTTCCAACCAATCCAACCAGTCCCAACCAATCCAGCCAATCCAACCAGTTCCAACTGATCCAACTAATTCCAACCAATCCAACCAGTTCCAAACCAAGCCAACCAGTTCCGACCAATCCCAGCCAGTTCTAACCAATCCAGCTAATTCCAGCCAATCCAACCAGTTCCAACTAATCCAACCAGTTCTAACCAATCCAACTAGTTCCAACTAATCCAACCATTTCTAACCAATCCAACTAATTCCAACCAATCCAACTAGTGTCAACTAATCCCAATCAGTTCCAACCAATCCAACCAATTCCAATTAATCCAATCAGTTCTAACCAATTCAACCATTCCAACCAATCCAAAGATGCACAGCCTGCTTCTAATCAGGAGGAAACACCAAACACACCCAGACTGAGGGGCATTCTACAAAATAACCCTTCTGTAGTCTTCACAAGTATCAAGGTCATGAAAATCAAAGAACAGCTGAAGAACTGTTACAGACTAAGACAGACTAAAGAGACTTGACAAATAAATCCAGCACATGATTCTGTTTAGATCCTTTGCTATTCAGGACATTATTGGGATGATTGGTAAAACTTGAATGGGGTCTGGGGATTAGATAGTAATAATATATCAGTGTTTATTTCTTGACTTTGATGATTGTACTGTTGTTATGTTAAATAATGTGTTTGGGGATAACAGGAAATCAGGTTAGTAATTTACTTTCAAATAGTTCAAGAAAAAGTTATTTACACTGTACGTGCAAATTTTCTGTAAGTTTGAAATTGTTTCCAAATAAAAACATTATACAAAAATGTACACTATTAATAATGTACTATTTATAATATGTATTTCTTTGATTCTCATTTCTGATATAAACCAAAATACTTTGTAGATAGATAAGAGGAAAATGTGAAGAAATGGCAATAAATGCAACTGTTAATTACTTAGGATGTAGATGTTGGGATATATTTAACAAAAGATGTGCAAAACATACACGCCAGGAACTATGAAACGTTGCTATGAAAAATTAAGGACTATTTAATAAATGTTAAGAAACATTATGTTCATGTACTGGAAGACTCAGTCTTGTTAAGATTTCAGTTTTATCCCAAATCGATCCATAGATTCAATGCAATCCCAATTAAAATAATTGCAGAAATTGACAAGCTGCTTCTGAAATGTATATGAAAATGTAAAGGAGCTAGAATAGCCAAAACAATCTTGAAAAAGAAAAACACATATGGAAGCCTTACACGGCCTGATTCCAAGACTTATCATAAAGCTACAGTAATCAAAATAGTATAGTACTGGGATAAGAATAAATAGGTCTATAAAACAGAATAGTCCAAAATAAACCCATACTTATGCAATCAATTGGTTTTCAACAAAGGTGCCAAAGCAATTTAATAGGGAAATAAATTTTTTTCAGCAACTTTTGCAGAAACAACTATACCTACACGTGAAGAAAAAATTAACCCCAATCCTTCCCTCACAACGTAGACAAAAATTAATTTCAAATGGCTCACAGGCTTAAATGTGAAAACCTAAATTATAAAGCTTCCAGAAGAAAATAGGAGAGCATCTTTATGACTTTGAGGAAAGGTTTCCTAAGAAGAATATAGTAGCCTTAACCATAAAACTAAAATTTGATCAGTTTGACTTCATCAATATTAAAAACTTCTGCTCAACAAAAACTGTTAAGGAAATTAATAGGCCAACCTCAAACTTGGAGAGAAATTTTTTATAATACATATTTCTGACAAGAACTTGTCCCCCACCAAAAGTATATATAATCTAATAACATACTTTAAATTGGTCAACAATCCAATTTAAGAAAATGGACAGATCAGTGGACACTTCTCAAAGAAGATATACAAATGACTGATAAGCCCATTAAATAGTGCTCAATACCATTAATCATCAGGGAAATGAAATGAAAGCCACATTGAGATACCACTACATCACCATTAGCGTGGTGGCTAAAATTTCAAAGCCTGACAGCACCAAATTTTGGTGAGAATGTGGAGCAACCAGAGCTCTTATACTTTGCTGATAGAAGTTTAAAATGGTTCAAGCACTTTAGGAAAAGCACTGGCAGTTTCCTATTAAACTGAATATATACTTACCCTATGTCCCAGCAATTTAATTCCTAGGTATTTACCTACCAAAGACAAATTGAGAACATGAACACAAAAAGATTTAACAAGAATGTTCCTAAGTCTTTATTCATAAGAGCCCCAAACTCTCTATCAAACAGCTTGTGATGTTGTCATACAATGGAACATGCTCAGGAATAAAAATGAACAAAAACCACTGACACACAACTACACAGATGAACCCCCAAAATATGCTGAGCAAAAGAGGCCAGTGCAAAATAAGAACTGCTGTACTATTTCACTTACATGAAGTTCTAGAATAGGCAAAATGAACTTATTATGACGGAAAGCAGATGAGTGTTTCCCTGGGATGAGGAGTGCAGTGTGACCCGGAGGAGAAAGGAGGGAACTTTCTGGGAGACGAATGTTCTGAATTGTGATAGGAGTGTGGTTACCTGGATGTGTGCATTTGTCAAAGCTCATTGATTCGTAGCAATTTAGTTCTGTGTATCTCACTTTATATAATTTATAGCTCGATAAAATGTATAAAACGACAAAAAAAAATGAGTACCTCTCTGTACACAGATACAGATAAATGTCAGAATTTAATGTTGGGCTTCCCCGGTGGCGCAGTGGTTGGGAACCTGCCTGCCGACGCGGGGGACACGAGTTCGGGCCCTGGTCCGGGGGGATCCCACGTGCCGCGGAGCGGCTGTGCCCGTGTACCACAACAGCTGAGCCTGCGCTCTAGAGCCCGCGTGCCACGGCTACTGAGGCCCGCGCGCTTGGAGCCCGTGCTCTGCGGCGGGAGAGGCCACTGCAGTGAGAAGCCCTCGCACCGCGGCAGGAGGGGTCCCGCGCGCAGCGGCAAGGACCCAATGCAGCCAAAAATAAATAAATTAAAAAAAAAATTAATGTTGAGTAAAAGCATAAATTGAAAAAGAATATCTTCAGTATGATACCATTTATGCATATTTAGGGACACGAAACAATTTTATATAGATAGTGTTTTTGGACAAGTAACAAGTTAAAAAATTTTTTTAATGAGATTTTCTTAGGATAGTGGTTATTCCTGGGGGTGGAGGCAGGAGGAGAGAGAAAAGAGAAGAGAGGATTGGGGAAAGATGACAGCTTGAGCTGTATTTGTAAGTATTTCACTGAGAGCGAGAGAGAAAAATAGGTAGATATCTGGAGCAAATGAATACATAAAATTGTCTCCCCATCGGCACCCTCAGTAATACAGCGTTTGTTTCTCTTTGATGCTAGGTCAACATCAGTACCCAGGAACTTTGGGAGGAAATGCTCAGTTCCAAAGGACTAACTGGTAATTTAAGATAATTTTTTAGACCTATCCTTTTCAAAATTGCCAAATGACATATTGAACCATGAAGAGAAAACTGCAAAGAGCATTATTTTCCTATAACCTCGAGTTTCATAAATAAAGAACCAGGTAATTTCTTTGTGTTTCTATACATATCTGACTTGAACATCTGTGAGTTCAGTTCAGGAAAGTAGTCAGTACTGCCGGATAGCAGGGTTCCCTTGTTTTAGATTATGGTTAGTCATACTCAGGGCTTGTTTGGTGTTAAGCAACGGAAACCTCTTCTAATTTCCTGAGGCACAAAAGGGGAAGGTACTGAAAGGAATACGGGATCTCTCAGAACTCAAGTGCTGGAAGGAGAGACAGGCAACCCAAGCAAGTGGAACCAGGGGCTGCACAGTCATTAGGAAACAGCAAAGCCACTGTCACTGGGCCTCCTTGTCCCTGTCCTCACTGTATCAATTATCTATTGCTGAGCAACAATTTACCCCCAAACGTAGTGCCTTATAACACTAAACATGTATTATCCCACAGTTTCTGTGGATCCAGAATCCAGGGGTTGCTTAGCTGGGTGCCTTTGACTTGGAGTCTCTCACAAGGCTGCAGCTAAGGAGTCACACAGAGAATGTCAAGGCTCAGCTGAGTCACATTTACTTCCAAGCTCAGTCATTTGGCTTTGGCAGATCTTAGAAGGTCACTTCCAAGCCCATTCCTGTGGCCATTGGCAGGACATAGGTCCTTGCTAGCTGTTTACCAGAGACATCAGTTTCTTGCCGTCAGTTTCTCCATAAGGCTACTCACAACATGGTAGCTTCTTTCTTCCCCTAAAGCAGGGCTCAGGGAGGGAGGAAAAGA
Organism: Platanista minor; assembly: GCA_004363435.1. Classification (NCBI taxonomy): domain Eukaryota; kingdom Metazoa; phylum Chordata; class Mammalia; order Artiodactyla; family Platanistidae; genus Platanista; species Platanista minor. The sequence goes on from RJWK010012153.1 coordinate 25,293, forward strand.
GAGAGAGAGAAAGAGAGAGAGAGAGGAGAGAGAGAGAGAGATGAAAGTCACAGCCTTTTTGTAACCTAATCTCAAAAGCAACATCCCATTGTTTTTGCCCTGTTCTGTTCGCTCTGTTCTATTCATTAGAAGCACTGGGTGGAGCCTGCACTCAAAGGCAGAAGATTACACAAAGGCTTGAATCCCAGGAGGCAGGTCTCACTGGTGGCATCTTAGAGGCTGCCCAGCACAGCTGCTCCCCAACTCTTCCTTTCTCTGCTTCTTTTCCTCTAGAGATCTCTGGGCTCCATTTCTGTGTCTGCTCAGTTCTCTCTATAAATACATCTGCTCGGTCAGCTGGTATCTGCTCTCATCTCTCTCCATCGCCACCCCTGCACCCATGAGTTCAGTGCTCAAGCCCCCCTCCCCCATCCCTCCAGCCCCTTCACCCACTGTCCCCTGAGGTTTGTCCTCGGCTCCAACCTGTTTCCCGAACATGCCACAAGTTTCCCCACTTCTTCACTTGTATCCATGTTGCTCCTACTACCTGAAATATCATGACCCCCCCCCCCCACAACCTGTAGAAACCTTTCTCATTGCCAGGCAGTTCTAAAGCAGCCTCCTTGCATGAAATCTTTCCTGAACCCCTGTGTGGTCACTTCTGCCTGGCGTCTCTAGGGCATTTGGGGTGGGACTCTGTCTCAACCCCCAGCACACACCCAACCTGGTGTGGCCCCTGTGAAGGTAAGTAGGCATTCCATGCCTTCCCCCAGACTCTAGCACAGGGCCATTGTCTTTTTCATTTCCATCAGGAGCAGACGTGTCCAGGCCCGGGCCGAGTGGGTTCTTAATAAATGCGGTTGCATTGATCCAGGATGTGGGTGTGAGTCTGGCCACATTCTACTACTTGAGGGATCACAAGGCTTTGTTGATGGTGCCAGGTCTTAACTATGTTGTCCATGTGCCTTGTGTGCAACCGGAACATGGTTCCAGGGCAAAACCACCATGAATTCTATTTCTTTAACAACAGTAAGCAAGCCACCAGCTCCTCATTTTTGGAGGATTTGCCACGTTCCAGGCACCCTAATCTACTGAGTGTGGACTTTGTCGAGTCCTGCTCAAAGCACAACACGAGGGAACTGTGTGGACCTAAGGCAGCGGGGGCTCGTCTGCCCCTCCTCATCAAGCAGTCGCCAGGAACTCAGGCTCTTCCCTCTTTCTAGAACCAGCAGAGATTCGCTTCCAAGGTCAGCCACCATCTTGGAACTCTGGTCTTCTGCTGGCTCACTCCCATCTGTCTTCAAACATGTGAAAGTCTATTCAGATTTACACACACACACACCCCTTTTCATTTCCTCTGCCATTCCTTTCCTTCCTTCTCTTTCTGCTTCCTGCCTTTCAGAGTCAATCTCTTCATAACTTCCTCTCCCGTCCTCAGCCACCTCTCTCCCACAACCATGGGAAGTGTGCCCACCACTCCTCGTAGAGCCAGGGAGTGCAAGAGGAGATGGGAAGCTGGTACAAATGACTAGGCTGACCTAGCAATGCAAACCCTGCATAGAGATTGGCAGCTAACTGGGTCCCAATGTTTTCCTGCTGGGGCTTGAACCTGTTCTCCTTGGTGGGCCTGGATACAGGGTCCTCTAATCCTTCAAGGAATTTTTCCTGGAGTCACCCAAATGCCTATCTCTCCCATTCCTGTGGTCTACTGAAATCTCCACATCCCTCAACTGTGAAGTTGTCGTCCTCAAAGGAGCCTCAAAGAAGATTTATCCTCCACGTGGGTGTTGAGGAGGACCAGTTGTTCTCTCTGGCCCCTGCTGGTGTCTGGCTGACTTTGGGGCTATTTGCCCTAGACTCTCTGGTTGGTACTGGAAGTGCAACGTGTCTGGAATCTAGTTCACTTTCCTCCCTCCCCAGATGCTCTCTCCCTGCCTCCACCCAGTTCTTTCTCTCTGCCGGGCTCAAAGGTGGTCCTTCTCACACCCACAGGACTGCCACCCCCAGTCTTTCCACTACATTTTCAAAGTCTCAGGGATTCCTTCGTTTCTCCCCTCCCTCAACACAGCCACCTCTGTGTCTGGCTTCCTCATCCCTCTTAAACCCAGCCTGGCTCTCACTTTCTCTGCAAAACTATGTTGCTTGGCTGAACTAATCCATACTCTTGAATTCATGCATCTTCTTTCCTGGAGTCATTGAAAGAGCATGGGCTGTGGCATCAGACAAACCTCGGCCCAAAACTCGGGTCTACTGCTTGAGAATTTTTTTTTTTTTTTTTGTACCTTGGGTTGGTTATTTCATACCTCATTTCTATGGTAGCATAATGATACCAATCTTTCTGGATTTTTTGAGAGAAAAGCAAAGTGCAGACGCCCTCTGGTAGCTCAGTAAATATTAACTCTCTCTCCTTTCTAAAACTTACTGTGAACCCTCGTTGCCTAGTAAATCAGGATGGAACCCCTCAAACCCACATTCCCCACTCCTCCAGTGATCTTTGCCACCACTGATCAACCCAACCGCAGCGGCCCCTGGACTCCCCCACCATGCTTCCCACCATGGCCTCCCTCTCTGCCCATCCAAGCCTGGCATTTCCACAATGCCCAATGCAAGTCGCCTCTCCACTGTGAAGCCTCCTCCCCTGACTCCTACAGTACAGCGTTAAGACAGCGCTGCCAGAGTTATGCTAATTTTAATAATGATAATTTAGGGAATTCCCTGGCATTACAGTGGTTAGGACTCTGATCTTTCACTGCTGAGGACCCGGGTTCAATCTCTGATTGGGGAACTAAGATCCCGCAAGCCGTGTGGCATGGCCAAAAAAAAAAAAAAGATAATTTATATCATGGTTTATTAACAGTTCTCATATGACGTGAAAATTTTGAAATGTGAATCTTCAAAGAGTAAAATCACAAATTGCATGCTATTAAAACTGGCAGGGCTGCTAGTTTATAAGCAGTGTCCGCACTCTCTCCCCATGAGGATGCACTCTAACTGCGGAACAGAAACACCCCCTGTGTGGATCAGGCATGAGCTCTGAATGCTGAGGTCTTTAGGAAGACATCCTTCCTTAAAATGTGACCACCGGTCCATCACCATCTAGCACTTACTTGCTGCGTCTGACTGGGCTGGGCAGGTCTGGTGTGTATCCGGTACACACGTGTTGGCTTCGCTGCTTAGCTTCTTACAGGCCTCGGGGTCTAGTGCAATCAGACAAGCGGGTCCCTCACACCCAGTCCCACCACACTCCAGAGACCGGGAAGCAGAAAAAGGCACCCCAGTTTCCACCTAGGTCTCGCTCAGGTTCACTTTCCAGGAGAATAATGCTGATTTGATAAAGTTTTGTTTTGTTTTGTTTTTTTGCGGTACGTGGGCCTCTCACTGTTGTGGCCTCTCCCGTTGCGGAGCACAGGCTCCGGACGCGCAGGCTCAGTGGCCATGGCTCACGGGCCCAGCCGCTCCGCGGCACGTGGGATTTTCCCGGACCGGGGCACGAACCCGCGTCCCCTGCATCGGCAGGCGGACTCTCAACCACTGCGCCACCAGGGAAGCCCTAAAGTAAAGTTTTAAAGATAAAACTCCTTTATCTAAAGCAAGTGGCTTCCAATGCATCAGGAGGAAAGGTTAATGCTATGTTTATTACCAAAGTAGCTAAGAGTTGATTGCATGCTGATAGGTCACCTACAGTGTGACCTCTTCCTTTTAGAAAAGATAGGTTCAGTCCATTTCAAATATGTATTGAGGGCTTCTCTGTGCTAGGCCTGACCCTGAATGTAGCTGAAAATTCCTTAAGGCAAAGGATCCATGTTAAGTAAGTGGTTTTCCACCATACTCACTTCATTGTGTTTCGAATTCGGAACATTGAATTCATAAGGCAAAGCTGTGTTTCCACACTCGCTCACACTCTGCTGGGATAATAAATCCCTTTAACCATGAAATAAATATCCCTGCAAACAGATGTCCATCGGAGGGGGTTGGAATGTGCAGGTATCAATTTTGCCTGACGTGCTGGGCGCTGGTGCCCGCTGAGCGCTCCTGCTTCTTGGTTCCACGCAGTTGTCGACGTCTACCAAGGCTGGTGCGGCCCCTGCAAGCCCGTGGTGAGCCTCTTCCAGAAGATGAGGATTGAGGTCGGCCCGGACCTCCTGCATTTTGCATTAGTAAGGGCCTCTCTCAGCACAATGTCACACAACTTGTAAAAAACTTAAAAATTTAAAAACAGGAACAGGAAGTTTCAGGGGCCTTTTTCAGATCATCGACAAGGCATCCGTTGTGGAGTTTTTGCTGATGCCAGTTTCTCTAGAGAGGAAGCCTCCCCCCAACCCTGCCTCACGACAGTCCCTGTGGGCTCGGCTGCCCCTGATGCTGGAGCCGGGAAGGCGTGCGGCCACTTTAAGGCTAACACTCCCTCTTGGCTCGTGGACACTGTGAACCCTGAAGTTTCACTTCCAGAGCACAGGGTTTAAGATTTCTAGCCTTGCTCCTTAAAGGGGAACTTTCAGCAAACGTTTACTCAGGTCAGTGTATGGAAATGGGAATCACTTCCAGAGAAGCATGCAAGAGACCCTGGATGAGCTGCATGGGTTGAGGCTCAGAGACGGTGAACACAGGCGAGACTCTCCCTTTACGTTAACTCTCGAGAAGCTGGGCTTCCAGGGCTTGCACTCCTCCCGTGGGAGTGGGTTGTGAGGCTTCTGTGGATTGAGCAGAGGGGGGGTCTGGATGGGGAGCTTTATCAGAGCCGGAGGTGAGCTCAGGACCTTCCTCTGCTGCTGCCACTCGGGGCAGATGTGGGATGTTAGTGGAGGAGCTCCCCTGATCTGGAGCAGGACAAAGTGTCACATCCTCCTTATTTTACTCCTCAGAAAACTACACTGGCAACACTTTTTACCGCTATGTTGACAGGTGTGAAGATTCTGATGAAAGGCATTAGAAGAGGCAGCATGAGAGAGAGCAAGCCAGGGCTCCAGCTGGGGAGGGCAGTCACTGTGTGTGTGTGTGGTGTGTGGTGTACATGTGTGCACGTGTGTGGTGTGTGTGTGTACGTGGTGGGTGGGAGGATGTGATATGTGTGCGTGATGTGTATATATTATGCGTAACGTATGTGTGTGCATGTGTAGCAGTATGTGTGTTCTGGTAGTATGTGTGTGTGGTATGTATATATGTGTGTGGTATGTATGTGGTGTGTGGTATGTGGGGGATGAGGAGTATGTGCATTTGGGGTGTGTGTGTGTGTGTGTGTGTGTGTGTGTGCATGTGATATGGATGTGTATGTGCTCTGTATGGGGAGTGTGGTGTGCGTGTCCCGCGCAGTTCTCCTGCCATCCTGTCCCTGCACCCGATCTGCTGACAGCCTGTTTCCTTTAGGCAGAGGCAGACTGTCTTGATGTCCTCGAAAAATACAGAGGGAGGTGCGAGCCGACTTTTCTGTTTTATGCAGTAAGTACATTTTCAGGCCAGAACTGTCCCACGGCTGCACATCACGAGGGTTCAGATGGACGCCTCTCACCAAGAGGCCGCACTGCTCCCAGCGAGTGAATGCTGTTTCCTCCCTGACTCTATTATTTTGGCCGAGGACAGATGCCCTTAATCATGGCATTGCTCATGGGCGGAGCTCTGGGCAGTCATTCTGGGCTTGGGGCCTTCCTGAGGGCAGTACCCGGGACAGAGCAGGACTCACTCAGAGGCCTGTGCTCTTTCTGGTTCGTGAACCTCTTATTTCATTTGTTTGTTTGTTTGTTTGTTTTTCGCTGCGTTGGGTCTTCGTTGCTGCGCACAGGCTTTCTCTAGTTGCGGCGAGCAGGGGCTACTCTTCATTGCGCTGCACGGGCTTCTCACTGCAGTGGCTTCTCTTGTTGCAGAGCACGGGCTCTAGGCACTCAGGCTTCAGTAGTTGTGGCATGTGGGCTCAGTAGTTTTGGCTCGCGGGCTCTAGAGCGCAGGCTCAGTAGTTGTGGTACACAGGCTTAGCTGCTCCGTGGCATGTGGGATCTTCCCGGGACTAGGGATCGAACCTGTGTCCCCTGCATTGGCAAGTGGATTCTTAACCATTGCGCCACCAGGGAAGTCCTTAGTGAACCTCTTGACTGAGGTCTCACTCTCAGTGCAGAGTTTGGAGACCTCCGCAGAGGGGACTTTTCAGCAGACATGAACGCTCCCTTGTGGGGTAGACAAGCTTTGTATTCACCTTCGTTTCATTGTAAAATGTGAAGATATGTTGATACAAAGTCAGAAATGAGAAGGGTGATTGATGACGGCCAGTGGTTCAGCGTTTGAAAGGTCATCTGGCTGCCTTCAGCTGTGACATCCACGCGGGGCTCCAGGCTCCAAAGGGCCTGCTGTCTCACACCTGGCTTCCTGGGTTTAGGTCACCTGCCAGGCCCTGAAGACAGTGGATTGATATTCTCCTCCCGACCCGGTCCAGCCCCTCATAGCACAGTCAGGGAAACTGGGGTCTGCCCACCGGGGCCAGAGTTGTTTAGTTTGGAAAACTCTGGGCTCCTGCCCTCGGCACTGCACGTATTACAAGTTGGAAGCTTATGGTGAAACATTATTTGAGCTTCGGCTTTAGCGAGGGAGACTGAAGTTTTATGAAGAAACCTGGTTGGGGAGGGAGCAAGGGTGGGAAGCACTGAGATGAAAGTGCCCTCCGCCAAACTGGCATCAGAGCTCAGTTGCAGGAATGGGATCATTACCGCAGTGGTTTGCTTGCTTGAGCCCGGAGTGTGCGGGATTAAAGCATAAATCATAACTGGCCGTGTGGGAACGTGCGGCAGCTCATCACAGTCACACAGCGGTGGTCCTCTGAGGGTGGGATGGAAACAGAAGGAGAACCCAGTGCACGTGAACTTCCACGAGTGACGGGCAGGGAGACTTCTGAAAAAGTGAAGGCGGTGAACTCCGGTTCACTGGGAACACCACCTCCACTGTGAGGTCTTCCCTGACCACCCCAGATGGAGCTGGGGATCAATTCTTGCCCCCAACCCCAAGTACCCCATGAAAGCAATGGTCTTATTCTATTGCAACTGTTTCTCTGACACGACCACTCTCTCCCCACTCGACACCCCACTCACTGAGGGTGGCAGCTATGTCTTTTCATGTTTAGTGTTTCTGTTCTCTGCCTCTTGCTGACATAGTAAGTGCTCAGCTGATACTTGTTGGGTGAAGGAGCCAAGGAGAGGCCACACTTAGTCACTCACAACCCAGTGCACCCTGGTCCTCCCCCACCTAACTCCCCGCTGTCCTGAAGGAAGGGAGGGGCATGGGGTAAGGGGCAGAGAAGTGGACGGAGGCTGTGGGCCTGGGGTCCACAGACCTTGACCTTGGGCAAGCTCCTAAACAAAGCTCTTGGACCCTGATGTCTCTTGAAAGAGGTTGCCCATCGTGTGGTCTGAGCAGGACATCCGTGCTGTATTCTAGGGAGGGGAGCTGGTGGCATTGGTTAGAGGAGCAAACGCCCCGCTGCTGCAGAAAACCATCCGAGAGCAGCTGCAGGCTGAAAAGAAGGTGCTGGCCAAAGGCAGAGAACGGAGAGTGGTAAGCGGTCAGCTCACAAGTGTCTCCCAGGCCTGGCCAGCAGGTCCCTCCCCTGCCCCGCCAATGTCTTCATTGTCCTCGGAAAGCTGCATTAAATGCCCACGCTGGCTGGGGGCCTCTGAGGGCTCAGGGGAGGGTGCAAGTCCCACTAGGAAATCTTCTTTGATGTCGTCCCCTTCATCCAGAACACTTTAACATATTTTATCCATTTCCCTTTCATCCCCACTGCATCTCTTAACAGGGTTTCTGGAACCCTGACAACAAATTCAGAAATGAACATGAAGTTCCAAATCCAGTAGTGGGTACAAGGAGTCAGCCTCAGGGGGAAATCTCTCCTGGTGACCTGCCCTCCCTTCTCATTCCTGAGTTTGACTCGTGATCCCAGAGGGTTCATTTCTTTAACTAGAAAGGGGTCATTACCTTGAGAAACAGGATCAGCACTGCTTGTGATTTTGGCAAATTACTTCCAGGACAACGTGGACTGCGACTTTTTCACAAAAAATCGGCAGCCTTTGAAAACTGACACACCTTGGGTAGAAAGAAGTATCTCCTGGTGCCCTGAGCAGCAGCCAAAGGAGCCTTAACATTATTCCATATTCACTGTTCACGTTTTCACATTCAGTTCCAAAGAGCAAAGCCCTGTTTTCATAGAATGGACTGGAATCAAATCCTATTTGTTCCCCAGAAAACTGGCAATTTTTCCCCAAGAAAGAAAATCACAGGCGCTTGTACCTACTCCACAGATAAATGATCTCTCTCTGTACTACCTGCACTGTTGTAGCCAGTTGCTTACTATTTACTTGCATTTCAATTCTTACTTTGTCTTCTTGACAACTATTTCATCTTTCTTTTTCCTTAGTTTCTACTTGATGCTTGTGGAAACAGGCAGACTCTAAACCTTAAGATCAGCATGGATTTCCTGGTCCTCAATCGCTCTCCCTGCCCCGCTCCCTACCACCCAGCTACTCAAAATGTTCCTGAAATGTTTCCAAGGCCGATAATCTTTTTGCGGTACGCGGGCCTCTCACTGTTGCGGCCTCTCCCGTTGCGGAGCACAGGCTCCGGACGCGCAGGCCCAGCGGCCATGGCTCACGGGCCCAGCCGCTCCGCGGCATGTGGGATCTTCCCAGACCGGGGCACGAACCCGCGTCCCCTGCATCAGCAGGCGGACTCTCAACCACTGCGCCACCAGGGAAGCCCCAAGGCTCATAATCTTGACCCTCTTCTTCTGCTCTGCATTTAGGACCTTTAGCTGTTCGGCTTCTGCTGGCTTTTGAAGGTCTTTGTGGAGTTTTAATTAGCTAACTACTTACTGTCCATGACCAATTTGTACTAGATTAAAGATGAGGCTCTTTCTGATGAAGATGAATGCTTTTCCCACGAAAAGGAAGATGGTGACGATGAAGATGCGGGTGAGTACAGAACCAACAAGCATGGCAAGAAGGCAGAGCAGACTCGGATTTGATGTGTGTGTGTTGTTTATTTTTTAAATTTTTTATTTATTTCTTTTTGGCTGTGTTGGGTCTTTGTTGCTGGGCACGGGCATTCTCTAGTTGTGACGAGCGGGGGGGCTACTCTCCGTTGAGGCGCGCGGGCTTCTCATTGCGGTGGCTTCTCTTGTTGAGGAGCACGGGCTCTAGGCACTCGGGCTTCAGTAGCTGTGGCACGTGGGCTCAGTAGTTGTGGCGCACGGGCTTAGTTGCTCCGCGGCATGTAGGATCTTCCCAGACCAGGGCTCGAACCCGTGTCCTCTTCATTGGCAGGCGGATTCTTAACCACTGTGCCACCAAGGAAGCCCTGATGTGTGTGTTTTTTTTGTTTGTTTGTTTGTTTTTTGCGGTACGCGGGCCTCTCCCGTTGCGGAGCACAGGCTCCGGACGCGCAGGCTCAGAGGCCATGGCTGACGGGCCCAGCCGCTCCGTGGCATGTGGGATCTTCCCGGACCGGGGCACAAACCCACATCCCCTGCATCGGCAGGTGGACTCTCAACCACTGAGCCACCAGGGAAGCCCTGATGTGTGTTTTTTTTTTTTTTTAATTTTTTTTGGCCTCACTGCACGTCACGTGGGACCTCAGTTCCCCTGCCATGGATCGAACCCACTCCCCCTCCACTCACTGGAAGCGCAGAGTCTTAACCACTGGACCACCAGGGAAGTCCCTGATGTGTCTTTAAAAAATATATGAGTAATAGGGTTATTGAGCGATCTGAACTCTGGGAAGATAACCCATAAAATGTTTTGTCTCCAATCACCTGACTTCAAACATACTATGTTAAGTGTCCCTCCTGCCCTTTAATGGCATCTTGGGCACCTTTCACAGCTTTCTGATCATGTTCAGTTGTAACAACTGTGAGTTTCATGGCAATTTCTGGGCATCAGGAAAGGCTCCCTTAGTGAAATGGAGGGAGTGACGCTAATAAGGTAAAGTAATGATGCTGGTGTTCCCTTAGTCCTTATTTGAGCTAAAGAGTTTGAGCTTCTTTCACCTTTTTTCTGAAGTGTCAGAAAGTCAGCTGTACTGAACCCCTTCCCTCCCCACAGCCCTGCACCCTCTTCCACTTATGCCCCAAGTATTAACTCATGGATTTTACACTCCTGAGCATTGCTGTTCTTCCTGAACCTTTAATATGAGAAGAACACCTTGACCTGACAGTGGGAAGAGAAGCCAGAGGTTAGAGAGGCTGTTGTTGGCAAGGTGCCTCCTGACAGTCCCTGAGACACCAGGGGAAACCAGGATGCAGCTCAAGAACTGAGCTGGAGAGAGAAGGAAGTTCTGATCACTCGCTGAAATAGAAAAGCTGCTTAGTCACGTGTGGATGACAAGGACTTTCTGAGTCGGATCCTAACAAGGGAAGAGGCACAGTTTAGGGGAGCAAGAAACTTCAAGTGTGAAAAGGAAATCAGTGACTTGGCTTCTGCAGGAAACGTGTGTTGTCTCCTTTCGGGATTACCTCTTTTTTCCCTTCCCCATTAGTTTCTCCCAAATCAGGTCTCTCCACCTAGAAAACTACCCAAAGCCTTCCCTGGCCCTTAGCCTTCCTCTCCCCCGAGCCTAGTTTCCTGAACGTGGTCCACACTCCTTGGGACACCCTCTCCTCTGTCCCTGCCCCCTTGCCGCTCCCCAAGGCTCCAGTGACTTCCTTGGTGCCAAAACCGGCGGGCAGTTTGCAGTCATAGCCTATGGCATCCTTCTGTGGGCTTGGCTGGTGTCCCCAGCGTCTCCCTACTCAAAGCCCTCTTCTCATCTGGCGTCTGAGATGTTGAGGTCTTTCTCGTTTTCCTTCGTGGTTTCTCTGGCCTCTCTGCCACCTCCCCTTCCTTGGCTTCTTTTCTTTTGCTCCCTCTTCAGGCTGGAGTTCTCAGGGCCCCAGCCCTGGTCTCTTCTCTTCTCCCCCTATCGGTCAATTTATAAGGGGATTTATTGTAAGAGTCCCTTAAAGTCCAAAAGTTCATAGGGTGTTAGAAGTAGTGCTCATGCAATAATGAATAGATTGGCTTGCTTAAAATGATTCACACCTTTGCAGTCCACATTTTTTAGATTTCTCAAAGTAGGAGGCCCTCCTCAGGTGCAGATACTGTCATGTTACAACACGACTGATATAGAAGTTGAAAAGAGAAAATAGGCCGTGGGGGGATATAGAGTCTGTGGAGAGTGCAGGTAGCTCACCAAGGCCAAGTCCATACAAACGGGAGTCCGACAGGGATGCGTTTGTGCCCAGACACAGGGCTCCCCACGGCGTCTGCGGGCCTAAGCGGTGGACGGGTGGCCACGTGGCACCTTCCTCATCCCCACAGCTGCTTGGACCTATGGACACGGCCCACCGGTAGACTGTCCAGTGATCTATGACTGGTGCCTGGGCTCCAAACAATGAGCTGGCCGATTCTCAGGAGAGTGTGAACAGAGACGGAGGAGACTGAAGGCACAGTTTCGTAGAACGTGCTGGCCCTGAACAGCCATGCCGCCTCGGGGCCTGGGGCAGCCACTACTGACCACATGCCAGGAAAGGCAAAAAGGCACACCGAGAGGAGAACACGGTCGGCAGCAGTTAGAGGTCACGAATCACGACAGGGTGACAGGAAGGGACAAGATCCGACTCTTTCGGTAGTTTCTGTTTTGTTTTTGTTTTTTTTTTTTTTGCGGTACGCGGGCCTCTCACTGCTGTGGCCTCTCCCGTTGCGGAGCACAGGCTCCGGACGCGCAGGCTCAGCGGCCACGGCTCACGGGCCCAGCCGCTCCGCGGCACGTGGGATCTTCCCGGATCGGGGCACGAACCCGCGTCCCCTGCCTCGGCAGGCGGACTCTCAACCACTGCGCCACCAGGGAAGCCCCTCAGTTGTTTCTGTTTTTGACCTCCTCCCCCATCTCCCATCCTCTCCTCCCTCCCCACGCCCTCCCTCCCAGGTTCATGTCCCTTGCATGTCTCTGTCCCTTGCAGCCAGGCTGAGTTTGGGGTCTGGAGCCAGACCCCTGCATCCACTAGAGTCTAGGTCTGCACAAGCACAGCCAAGAGGCCAGGGGAGGGAAGCCGGTGGCTGCGTGCGGGGCTGCACGTCCCTGCGGAGGGGCTCCCGAGAGCCCAGCGTCTGACAGCACCATCGCCGGCTTGTTGCAGTGTCATCAGAGAAGGCCTGCACCTTGGCAGTCATTAAACCAGATGCGGTGGTCCATGGGAAGACGGATGAGATTATCATGAAGGTGAGAGAGACAACGCTTACCTTACAGACTATCCTCATGTCTCCTCTGGTGGAAAAACAGGGGTGGAGCATTGTGTAGCAGTGTCCTAGGGGGAAAGAAGCCTTCTAAGGCGTTTTAATTAAAATTCCATTTAAGTAACTTACAATTTTTAAATCGAATTGGAGGACGAGGGTCTCCACTGCTTTTAATGTTGCCTTTTCCGTCATCTTTTACTCTCAACACATTGAAATGTGAATTTGGGCTTGCTTTACCCTTTTAGAATATCTATCTATCTATCTATCAATCTATCAATCTATCCATCATCTATCTATCTATATCTCCTACAGATCCAGGAAGCTGGGTTTGACATTTTAACAAATGAAGAGAGAACCATGACAGAAGCAGAAACGCGACTTTTCTACCAACACAGAGCTGGAGAGGTCAGCTTCTCTGCTTCCACTTATCCAAAACACTCTCATTTCTCCTGGAAATGAGAGTGCAGCACCCACATGATTTCCATATTTGTGGTCTTCTAAATGTTCCCACCTAACTTATTATCTCATGTTCAACCCCAAGGGAGTCAACTCGAAGCCTCGTCTTCCTGCCTTTAACTTATATCTGGGTGTGGTTAGGCCCTCCGTGGGCATGCAGGCCGGTGGCAAGGCCGTTCACGGACGCTCTCCCATCCTGTGGGTGGGATGGGCCCGCCGGCCCTCTGCAGGCCCTGGGGTCCCTGCCCTGGCCCACCGTCTTCCTTCTCTGTGCTAGGAGGCATTTGAGAAGCTAGTACATCACATGTGCAGTGGACCGAGCCACCTCCTGATCCTCACCAGGACTGAGGGCACCGAGGATGTGGTCACCGCCTGGCAAACCCTCATGGGACCCTGTGACCCCGATGTGGCAAGGAGGGAGCAGCCTGACAGGTGATGTCACCAGCTGTGGTCCTCACATCCATCTCAAAACCTGCATCCAAGGAAGCTGAGAGGCCTGCTCGAGGTTCAGCCCAGAACCATGGGTAACACAGAAGGCTCTCCGAAGGCCATGAAGCTCCCTCTTTGTCATACATTAGGGGAGTCCCTGACCTCCCTGTTTTGTATTTGAGGAGGCTCTGACATCCTCTCCCTCTGATCCAGCCCCCAGCTCTTCACTGGGCGCCTCCTTGCTGCCTCTTTCCCTCTTCTGAAGGCTGCAGCTGGGTCCTCACTGTTCTTCTCTCTGCAGCCAAAGGGTCCCGTCGCGTGGTCCCAGAGCCACCTGCAACTCTCACCCAGGAAATACAGATTCCAGGGCGCCACCCAGGTCTACCAAGTCAGAGACTCTGGGTGAGGCCTAGGAATGTGCAGTGTAGACTCACCTCCTCAACCCCCATCCCCTACTCCCTACCCAAGGTGTCCTGAGGCCCCCTAGAGTCTGAGCACTCTGTTCTGCACACAGCACTAGGCTGCCTTGGTCTGCTCCCTGGCCCTGTGTGAATATTTAGCCTGGCACCACCAATGCCAAATCCACTGAGTCTTGCCTTTGAAGCTGAGAGAGTCCTCACCAACAGGAAAGAAATTAGCAAGAGACTAAGTAACTGCAGTTTTCACTGTGACATAACAGTTGTAGGGGTCCGGGAACATTCATATATGAGGCATCCTGGGCTGATGAAAGACAGCCCAGGGTTCAGATCTTAAGTTTTCTGAGCCTCAGTTCTCTCATCTATAAAAGGGGGATATGAGCACCTGTTGGGGGAGGCTGCACAGTGTTGTGGTTCAGAGCACCGACCTTAGAATCTCTCTTCTTCCTCTTGCTAACTGTGTGACCCTGGGTCATCCATGCTTTAATCCGTCTGCCTTAATTTCCTCATCTGGAAAATGGGAACTATAATAGGATAGGACCTGCCTCAGATTAAGAGAGAGAGAAAGAGAAAGAGAGAGAAAGAAGTTAGAACATTGTTCGACATACGGGAAGTCCTAGCAATATTAGTATTATCTTAGGGGACCTTGGGGGATTAACTATGCCAACCAGTACCAAGCCCTTGGCAGGGTGCTAGCCTAGCCCCCGTAGTAACAGCAATAAAATAGCAGCTCCTGGGCTCACACCATAACTCATGCATATTTAAACTGGGGATCACGACAGAGTCTCCCTCCCAGGGTTGCCGCACAAATGAAATGAGATCAGGTATGTTAAGTGCTGGCAACGTGCCCAGAACACCCCGGCTACTCTCATCCTTGCTGCTGTTCCTGGCGTTTCCAGCAGAGAAAGCCATGTCACAGCAATGCCAGCTGCTGATTGGTAGCTGGTGGCCATGTTGCCAGAGAGCAAAACATTTCTTTTCAAATGAGACGATCGTTTCTTGTACGTTTTGCATGCTCCCAGTCTCCGGGCTCAGTATGGCACAGAAATGCCCTTTAATGCAGTCCATGGAAGCCGGGACTCGGAAGATGCCCGCCGGGAACTGGCACTGCTCTTCCCCAGTTTTAAGTTTTCAGACCAGGTTCCGGAAGTCCCTCTGGGTAAGTCATCCAGGCAGATCTGGTCTGTATTAAATCTGCAGCGGGGATGGGGGCCGGGTACTGACAGTAACTATGTGGTAACTAAGTCCTCCGTCTAACAAGGGCCTGCTGGGGAAACAGGGCCCATTACGTAACTTTAGCAGCAGTCCTGCTCTATTGTGTTTTCAGAGTAACAGTTTTGCTTTTTCATTACATTTTTGGCTGCATTTTTACTTTGAAGCCAAGCTCTCGTTACAAAGTTACTTTGCATTCTCCTGTGGAAACCACCCTGAAAATGTAACTAACTTTCTGGAAGCCCACTTCCATGGCAGAGGCCAGATGTCATTCCCTCACTTCCTCTGTGCTCCACGTGCCCCATCAAGCCCTTGGTGGGGTCGCCGAGAAGCAGAGGGTTTCACAGAAGGGCCCTCTGCCCATCGCTGCGGTGGCTCTCAGATCCCTCAGACCCCACATTTTGGGAAAAGCGTGCTGGGTCATCCCCACCTCCACATCTGGGTGAGAAACCCACGGGGCTCAGAGTGCACGTGACTCACCTCACTCCACGAGTGGAAGAACCAGACCCGGCCCGTGTTGCTCCTGCCGCCGTGTTGCACGTCTCTGGGTTGAGCCTGAAGTGAGGTGGAAGGGGCCAGGGGGTGAACATCCTGGGAAAAGCAAAGGATGTGAGCAGGGGCATTCTTGGGAGAAGGAGCCCACGACGTGTTTCCTTATGTGCCTGCAGATCTGAAACGGTAATAACCTCCGTGTGCCTAAATTTTTGGGTTTTAACCAGGCGGTTTACCTAAATGTTTGAAATGTTCGTCATGGTCTCTTCAAGATTTGAATCCAACCAAGCAAGAATAGGTGGTTTGGGCTTCCCTGGTGGCGCAGCGGTTGAGAGTCCGCCCGCC
>RJWK010012154.1:0-40854 GCA_004363435.1 Platanista minor
TCCACCTGCCAATGCAGAGGACACGGGTTCGAGCCCTGGTCCGGGAAGATCCCACATGCCATGGAGCAACTGAGCCCGTGCGCCACAACTACTGAGCCTGTGCTCTAGAGCCCACGAGCCACACCTACTGAGCCCACGAGCCACGACCACCGAAGTCCGCACGCCTAGAGCCCACGCTCCACAACAAGAGAAGCCACCGCAGTGAGACGCCCGCGCACCGCAACGAGAGTAGCCCCTGCTCGCTGCAACTAGAGAAAGCCCGAGCGCAGCAACAAAGACCCGACGCAGCCAAAAATAAATAAATAAAATAAATAAATGTATTTTAAAAAATCACTTATTCAAATCCCTGATTTTCAGGCCTTTTTCTCCTCTCAAGTTCTTATTTAAGGTAACTAGATCACTGAAGAATTTGGGGATTTGCTGAGGGCCCAGAACTAGCCAGTGGTGGAAGGAAAAATGTAATGACATATAAAAGGGAATTTAAGAAATATTCTTTGATTAAGTAATTAAATGGAGGAATGAATGAATGAATGAACGACCAAATTCGTTAGGTTTTCCTGTTTTCTCTCGGGAAAATTACCTCAGCCTCTGCAAACCACAGTTTCCTGGTTGGTAAACTGAGGCAGATTATACCGAAGGCTCTGCAGCTCTTCAGATCAATGTGATAAGGCAGGAATCCTATGTATTGGGTTGGCCACAAAAGTTCGTTTGGGTTCGTCTGCTGGGAAAACCCGAACGAACTTTCTGGCCAGCCCAATATTTGCATTTTCAGAAGGTGCTGTACCCACATGAGCTCTGAGGATTACTGTACTTCTTTTTGGAAATGAGCGTCAACGTCCCAGCCAGAGAACTGTCCTTAAGCACATACATCTAAGGCAGAGAGGGCTTCTGTATTAGTTTCTTCCTCCACTTAACCACGTGAAGAGAAGAGGTCGTTTTGACGCAGGAGAAACCTCTACTGTGGCCACATCACCAGCACATTCAAAACATTTACGGGCACATTCTCTGAGAAGTGTAACAAACAGTTCTCCAAAATGCGCTGTACGTTCTTTTAAGTTTAGCACGTAATCCTCTCTTACCTCTGTGGAATGGGATGTAGAATTTAAGATCATATGCTGTACGGGGGAAAAGTTACACAGTTCCCCTGCCACACATACACGGTCCCCGCCCCCACCCCCACCCCAGGGCTGCAGAACACTGAATAGAGAACTTCCAAAGGCTGTGGCTACTTCCTTTCCAGATGTTACGTTCAGGGTCAAAGCCACTCCCTGAATATATTTATCGCACCCTAAAATATACCAGTCATAATTTGATCACATTGCTTGTCTATAGCTCCCCGCAAGAAGAAATATACAGGAAATTCCCAATAATCCTATATGGAAATTGTCCTAGGAAAACGGGCTCAAGAAAGGGTTGTGACAGCACTCCGAGACAACCTGAATAATATCCAGCCCACTTATCTAGCATTTCAATTTAATATTCGTTGTGCTAGGGCTGCCTGTATTACCAATGTCAAAACACTAAAAAGTCTTATCTTTAACTTTCATGCCAGGGCTTCAAAAGAACTTTGAATTTGCATCTTACTCTAGGGAAGATGTAGCTTAAAAACATTTTTGCCCAGCTTGCTCCATTAATTTCTGAGGAAAACGCACCTACTGCTGTGAATATGACAGTTCTCAACCTTGGTGTTTTTACAGGATGTCCCTCCCCAGTGAACAGGCAGCACCATCCTGACTTCCCCGCCGGAACCGCATGCCTGCTGGGTAATCAGCTTCGCAGGCTGCAGTAGAGGGTTGGGGTGGGGGGGGGAACCTCAGTGGGGTGAACCCTGTGCCCCTTGCCAGAGCCCAAGAAAAGGAGAACATCAAGCTTTGGCGGGGAGGGGTGGGGGTGGGGGGGAGAGATACACTTTAGGTGATCACCTACATTCAGTGTGAAGGATAATTTGCCGATGCCTCCGCTGGCTCAATTATTAGGGGCACTTAGTCTTTTTTATGTACTCGAAAGCTTTAACTTAAGATAATTGTCCTCATACCCATCAAATATTTTCCCCAGATTACTTCCATTGAGTCAGGAACAAAATTCATTTTGTAATGATTATCTGACTCAGGTAGAGCTGATTTTCTGTAACTCTAGGCTGAAGCCAGTGACAAGGGCACAAAAAGGATTATTTTTCAGCAGTTTTCAGCCCAGCTAAATCAGCAGATAATGGCATCTCTGATGCAGAGTGATTCTGACCTAAAACCCCTCTCACGGTTAATGTGTCTCACATCTCAAATATGCCACAGAGGCGAAAATATTCTATAGACATCGCCAGTGTTCCCAGAGAGCAAAAGAACAGGTTTAGGAATTTCTGATTTTCACGATTTCAGTCAATTAAAAGCAATTGCTCAATAAAACCCCCAGAACTTGGTTCCTTTCTTCACACATTTTCCTGTGGAAGAGCATCAGCTAATAAACACAGAGACAGAGAATTCATTTGCACGCCTATGTTATGTTACCTTGTTAGATCCTAGAGATCTAGAGGGGCCCAAATAAAGATGCCAAACAAAACTTCTAAGTGCTCTAACAAAGGGAAGAATAGAGGCAGCAATTTACTGGTATTGGAGGTTATTCAGCGATGAGCAGGTGCCTGTTTCTTTGCAAAACTCCTAGAGAGTAGATTAGGCTTTGGTACCTAGACAAGTTACATTTAAACAAATCATTATATTCACATATAAAAATAGATCTGAGATAGGCATATTCTTTTCTGTCTTTTGTTGACTACATTGTTATTCATTTTAGGAAATTCATCGCACGACCATTTCTTTAAAACAGTTCTCAAACTCTTGGCGTCCAGAGCCTCATCAATGGGCAAGGCTGTAAATGGAGAATTACGTAGTAAGGCAGGGGGTACCATGTTTCCCATCCAACCAGAGCAACTACAGATTTATCTGCTTTGCACCCTAGAGTTCCATCTAAGGAAGAAAAGTTGAAAAACGCTAGACAGAAAGATAGAAGATTTCAGAGTCTGGCATGGAGCAGCCACTCAATATATATGCACCGGATAGATGAATAAAACTGTGGTGTGTGTACATGATCTTTGTCTTAGAACCATTTTCTAGTCTTTCACGGTATACCAGTATTAAGTGGCAAAATATATTTGTGTGTTATACTTTGAAAATTGTACCTATCAATATCTTGCTGTTATATGTATGTATGCATATACATGTTTCTATAGGTACAAATAATTATGTAATTACAGTGTGACAATGCCTAAATGGTAAGAAAGTTAAGTTGAAAATGAACGACCAGTAGGCATGTCTTATCCCATCAGTAAATCTCAGCCATGATGGTCCAAACGTATTCAAGAACAATCTTCTTGTTACTCAACAATTACCCCAGCCTGATCTGTAGTGTGACAAACATCTATGTAAATAAGCTGACGGATCCTTGCCTTTATGTGAAGTTTTGATACTCTGCACGTTATAGGCTTTTTCGCATCAATTTTTTTCTTTCTTTCTTAACGTTTATTTATTTATGTATTTATTTATTTATTTATTTATTTATTTATTTATTTACGGCTGCGTTGGGTCTTCGTTGCTGCGCACGGGCTTTCTTCAGTTGCGGAGAGCTATGGCTACTCTTCGTCGCGGTGCGTGGGCTTCTTCTCATCGGGGTGGCTTCTCTTGTTGCGGGGCATGTGCTCGAGGCGCGCGGGCTTTCAGTAGTTGTGGAACGCGGGCTCTGCAGTTGTTGTGGCTCGTGGGCTCTAGAGCGCAGGCTCAGTAGTTGTGTCGCACGGGCTTAGTTGCTCCGCGGCACGTGGGATCTTCCCGGACCAGGGCTCGAACCCGTGTCCCGTGCATTGGCAGGTGGATTCTTAACCACTGCGCCACCAGGGAAATCCTTTCGCATCAATTTTGATTTTAAAAATAACTTCATTTTTAAATGACATTGTTTTTCCCGATTATGAATTTTTAGCACCTGCCTCTTATGTTTCGCACCTGATTTGAGTGCTTCAGTTATAAGCAGGATTAAGCAAAATGATGTTTAGATCAGCCAAATCCAAAAAACCAAAATCCAATGACCAGGGTTTGTGTGGGCACTATTCTAAGATGTGTTAACTCATCTAATTCTCATAATAAGTCTACGAAATAGGTACTATCGTCTCTCTTTTCTGCAAGGAAACTGAGGCACAGAGAGTACAGATAACTTCCCAGGATGTATACAATGAACAGGCATGAGAGCCCAGATTCAACCCCGGCAGGCTAGCTCCAGGGCCCGTGGTCTTAGCCATTTTGCTGCACTGCTACCCAAAACTGAATGAAACAAACAAACCAAAAATCGCCCCAAGCCAAAAACCTCCCAGAAGAAGCACATACCTACAGGTACCACTTCTGTATCCGGTCTCTGGAGAATTCCCTGCCCCTCCACACAGACTGCAGAGGCCACCTCTCCTCTGTGCTCAGCAACTATGCCCTCATCAGTAGCTATGCTGGCCTCCTCGTCCATGGAGGGGCCTGGCAATAGGTTTTGTGGCACAAGGGGACCCTCTGGTGCTGCTCTCTTCCTGCTCTCTATTTTCTGTTCAACTGACTCTGTGTTCTGTGTTGAACAAAGGGGAAAACCCGTTCTGCCATGGGTGTCATATTTGGCCCCCAGGTCCCCAAGTTTTCCAGTCACTTGACTTTGTCAGATGGGCCCTTCCACCTTCTGCCATAATAGTGTTACCCTATCAGGTCTCCGGTTCCCATCTGCACCTTCGACTCTCTAAAGCGCTTGTACAACAGTCATCTACTTCCCTCTTAGAATTCAACGCCTATGTAAGTATTGATAAATAGGCCAACCTAGAGCCTATCACATTTCTGGACAGGTGCTTGGGCAGGTGGCCAAGGGCCTCGCACACATTCATGGAGCTTAAAAAAACAACCCTAGCATCTAAGACTTGAACCCAGGTTTTCTCCAAACCCGGTTTTCCAAACCTTGAGCCCGAATTCAAAGTTTTGTGGGTTTGCTTGTTTCTTCCTTTGTCTGTCTTAACTCCACCACAGCTGCGTTTCAATACCAGCTCAGCAGCCCGTGCGACTATCAATCCTGTAGCTCAGGGGAAGGGTGCATTCCTTCAGTTCCTCACTCTGCCTATAGACTGCAGCAAAATGATGCTCTAACGGCAACACCAAAAGAAGCATAATGTCAATAATATAAACAAGTAAGTTAGCAAAAAATGTGATAATCTCTGACAAAGTAGACATAGCATTTGAGATTTTAACTGAATTACCCATTTATCTATATTGGCATCCGGTATTGCCTGAATTTATGTACTTAAACTATGGTTGAGAAACCTGGACCGTAGGTTTTCTTTTCTTTCTTCTTTCTGAGATACTATTTTTATTAATTATTTTTAAAAAGACACATTGCTTCACATACTTTAAAATCAACCAACAGAAGCTCATGAGACAATTTCTCACGCCAGTCAAGGAGCAGCAGTGTTGAAAAATCAATGTGCGAAGCCTCTGCTATGGTTCTCAGTAGTCAGGGCTAACGACCATTGTAGGATTATATCTAGCTTCTTTTTTTTTCAAGCGAAGCAAATTATCAACCAAATGAAAAAAAATCAAGTATGTCAAAAGATATGATCATAGCTGGGGAAATAAGTTAGTTATTTCATGTCAAGAGGTAAAAATTACTGGTATTTAATAAAACTTTTCACCTTACAGCCTATAGGGTTGCTACTTGGTAATCATGCTTTGTATGTATGCTGGTGCTGCAATCTGGTTTTCTAAGCCAATTATTGTAAGGAATTAAAGAAGAATAAAAAGTAATAGCAAATACTCTTAGCAAATCCTATTACTCTGGGCTGATTAATTTTGATACATTTCTAAAGAGAGCAAGGTTAAAGAAGTTTAAATCTGAGATCTCTGACAGAGAAAATACTTGGTATTTAACCTCAAAATGGAAATGGGGAAGCAGAAGAGCCTCAGTCGGCTCCCATCACCGTGGGCTCGTATGTATGTGTCCACTGCTCTAGGAGTGAAAGGATTTAAGGAACGCATGTTTTTTGGGGGGAGGGGAGGTTGGAAGCATGTCACTGAGCAACCTTATAAGGTCAGTTTCAACTCCTAGGTTCCCTTCCCATAGTGACCAAAAAAAATTGTGCTTTACGATCTAAAACAGCTTATTACCAAGTTTCTGATCTGAAACAAATGTACCAGTCATATATTTTAGTGTGTTATAAAGGCTGGAAAAATTTTTAAAAGAGAGCTTTAGGAAAAAAAAAAAAAAAAAAAAAAGAAGCCTAAATATACCTTTTCCTCAAAATTCATTCTCTGGAAAAATTCTGCAAACTGAAAAGGACCAATCATACTTTAAAACATTTTCCCTCTATACACTTTACTCTGAGGTTGAAATTTTCTGACTTGATCTTGAAATAATTTATTTAAAACATTGGTAAATAGGATAATTTCTCTTGAATAATTTGTAGTCTTTTACGGTTGAAGTTACTTTTCATTTTTCTCAGTTAGTAAATCGCACACTGTGAATTGGCAGGAAGAAGACACAGTCACACGTTGGGAAGGGAGACATTTCATGACCCCGCATGCTATATGTTCAGAGATGAGTTAGATGTACTTGAGTAATACACTGTGCTGTGCACGATAATTGGACTTAATGACAAATCATCATGGAGGTTCTGCTGTCTGGGCCTGTCATTAAGTGTTATTTTAAGGGTGTAAGTGTAAAGAGAGCAAGTCCCAGGTATAACATTTTAACAAAGGAGAACTGCATGAACTCGTTCATGTTTGGAGGAGGACTAACACAATTAATGGAAAATATGTAAAGCACTGTTATTTTAAATAACAGGAAAAGAACCAGACATATTAACTTTTCACTTAATTATTCATAACAATTTTCTGGAATTGCTATTTAGGTATATTAAGGCAAGAGAACAGACATTTAGAAATGGCTTACAATTTTTCTGTCAGCTTTACTGTTCTGGCCATGAACTGTGACTTACTACCCTTAACGCTAATGTTATTTAAAACCGTGTCTGGATCCAATTTCTCAGAACAAAAATATACAGGTAGTTTTTAAAACAAAGTTTCAGTGAACAAATATCTTTGAAATTGACTGATTATAAATAAGCTACATCTCTGCCCAAATAGCAACGTTACAAGATATTTGAGCCAAAGGTAGAATACTGTTCCCTAATTGCCATAATAATTTATAAAAGAAGTGATCGAAAGTCATATTTTACATACGGAGAGAAAGAAAAGAGGCCTGAGTGATTCCGAGCATGAGGCTAAAATGTACTATATTTCAGTTCAAACATAAGCAAGAATATAGAGTACTATTACTCAAGTAAGCATAACAAAGTATCACTCCAAGCCGAAGTTTACGATACACCCAGAGCAGACCAATGAACAAAATTCGCATGACAGTTAAGAGTTACAATAGAACCAT
The DNA here is from genome assembly GCA_004363435.1 of Platanista minor. Lineage (NCBI taxonomy): Eukaryota > Metazoa > Chordata > Mammalia > Artiodactyla > Platanistidae > Platanista > Platanista minor. The sequence goes on from RJWK010012154.1 coordinate 7,441, forward strand.
TTGACTGAAAAAGAAAACTTCTTTTTAGCTCTTTGAATCAATCATTTATAAATTTTACAGAAATAGTGACTAATTTATGTATGGACTGAAAAAAAATTCTGAGATCCAACTTGACGTCTTGAGATTTACAAACTGATATACTGAAAAGAAGCAAAAGGCACATTTACATAGAGGAGGCATACAGGTCCACTGGAAGGAATCAAAAGAAGTTAGTAAAATGTAGCAAGGTTTCCAAAAGCTGTGCTTGTAAGGAAAGCTGGGGATGCCCTGTGAAAAGCACGTGAAATCAGACAGCGCAAAGGCAAAATGCTGGCAAAACTAAAATGCTTACAAAAAGCTGAAATTTAGGTTGGAATGATAAAGAGACAGGCCTGGCAGTGATACAGAGCGAGAACCGATCTAAGACTTCATTTGTCTTCTATAGATCCCAGGCATTCTAGTGGGGGCAAAATTCTAGTTTCCAGCACTAATGTGTCAAACTACACAAGTGCAGTTGCTAAAGGAGGCAAGAGAACTGAAAACGGAGAGGTTGAAGACAGCCCTACACAGATGGTGGCCAAACATGCAAGCTCAGTTGTGGCTTACATTGACTGGAATTCCCAGCTGGGGATGATTCATACAGCAATAGAAATTGCTCCGTTTGTCCTTGATTGTGTACAACAAAATGCAGGAAATGTGAGTACCTCTGCAATAAATACAGGCAAGATGAAGACTTGAAATCAAGGAAGGGAATAAAACTTGTGGGCTTACAAAGGAAGCACTGGGTCTTCTTTTGTTTTCCTTCTTAATTGCACATTAAATTTGGTTAATTAAGTGTGATGAAATAGAACCAAATACTGTTACTGTTTGTAAAGTGTAAGTTATTTACCCTGGCAAATCTTTAAAATATATAACGCAGGATCAATCCTGTTTCTCGAACGTGATAAAGGTACCCAAAATCAGTGTATTATCATCCAATGACACAGATATCACTCACTTTTCATTTTTTCTGCTCTCAAAAATATCTCACTTGTATCCCAAATATTTGAAAAATATATATCAATGCCAATGAGTTTTCAGCTTCTTATTTATTTCTTGCCATACCGCCCTGTTCCTTTTGATTCAGGTCTTTGATTTACAGTCTCTTTCTAAGTGTCACTTGAAGCTTATTTCCATTATTCCTCACTCATCCACTCTTAAATAGCCTTTTTTTAATAGGAAGGTACTCTGCAACTTGGAGTGTTTTTTTAACCCAATTTAATGATATTTCATACCCCATTAATTTTTTGGTCCACAGAAAGGAGACAATCAGTGTAATAATTAGACATCTATCATACTACACTTGCGATTTAAGAAACTTATACCTTGGGTAAGATGGCAATATAAACCTACGCTACTAAAAATATTACCTAGTTCCCAGTAATTAAATAGAATAAAGTAAGTTCTACCTTTTTATGTAAAACAGACTGGAGGAAAACTATGAACATACACAGCTTACTCAAATGAAGGGAAATTATTATTTTTTTCTCCTAAAAATAGCACCGATGAAATATTTTGAGAGCCACCGTAAGGAGGACCTACCACATGAGTCAGGATATCACGAATGAATTGCAAAGAATAAAGGTATTGTGCTAAGCTGTTCAACATTTTCCTAAGTAAAAACTAGATAGAAATTTGAGAGGACTATTTTACTTTGAGCTGTAAAGGTTTGGGGGCTGTATTTCACATTTCAAGCAGTTGTTTCCCTAAACATCAGTATTAAAATGTGTAATAACATGTTCTGTCTCAAGCATGAAATCAGAAAGCCATATCAAATGCATAACCTTCATAATTGTAGCGGGTTTGTTTTTCTAATATAAAAAAAGCCTAGCGATTTTAAATAGTTTAAATAATTATTACAATCTGACTGTGATGTGTTCCTCCTTCTACCTTCCCAAGAATTTCTTGTATTATAATAACGGAGTTTTTTCTCAAGGAAAAAACTGCGTACACACAATCAGCTCCTGAAAAGTGTAGGTGGCTCACACAGCACGATGCAATCACACTGTAGCATACAGTTTGCTTATAACAACATTGCCCTTAAATTCTACGAGACTCACTCAGCCTTCTTACATGAGCACGGTCCTCCCACGTGGCTAAGTGGATGTCAAGAATGTGACTGCTTGGGATAGGTCATGGCATGTAGGCTGCATCTGATTCACCATTTGAAAGCCAAGTGTGGAATCAATTGGGGAGTTTCAAACGAGGCATTTTAGAGGGGAAAAATGTAATTCCCCACAAAAAGCAAGAGGCACGGTGTCACAGTAGGACTTAAGTCCATCTTCTGTGACCCAGTTTTCCACTCTGTGATGTGATGTGTACATCTAGTAACTTCCTCATCCAAACCTCCCTCCCTTTGCTGCTCACTGAAAATGCCACTTTGCAGCGGTGGAGGAAAGTGGAGCTTCAGGTCTACTCGGAGGCCTTGGATATATCAATCCTGTTGACCTTTTTAAATATATGCCTATAAAATCTTACTTTTTAAAGCACAATTTTTACAGAATCTAGAATTCTGCCGGAAAAGAGACAGAACACATATAAATATCTATATGTATTCATACATTTTAAAAATTATTTATCTTTTGGGGGGTGTGTGTGTGAATTCTTTTGTTTCATCTCTTTGGTATGACATTTTTAGAGAAGAGAAGTTTGAGAAGAATTGACCAAAGATAAATGTCTAAGTAGAGATACTCTTTGCTTTTTAACACTCCTAGGCACCAAAGTGCTGAGTTGATCACCGTCTGAGGAATGCCTCAGTCAGTCTAATGTATCGAAATGAAAAAATAAAGACCTTGTAATAAACATGCGAATTCAACCAGTTTTTGTTCAGTTTTCTTTTCCTCTCAAGACATCTACGTGTTTATTACCTGATTAAAGAATATGATAATGGAAAACAACTTTAAAAAAGGGTTGGGGGCAAGTTTTTCAGTTCTTTAAAAGTGTCTTTAAAGAGTGAAGTTGGGCCCCTAACTTTAGACCATATACAGAAATTCACACAGAATGGATCATAGACACAAATGTAAAGGTAAAACTATAAAACTTTCAAAAGAAAACTTAGGAGAAAATTTGCTTTGCCTTGTATTAGGCAATGGTTTCTTAGATATGACACCAAAAAGGACAAGCGACTAAAACCAGATTGGCTTTGTCAAAATTAAGACCATTTATTACGTTTCAAAGAAAACCACCAAGAGGACGAAAGGACAACCCACAGAATGAGATTAAATATTTGCAAATTATATATCTGATAAGGGAATTTTACCTAGCACACATAAAGAACTCTTACACAACTCCACAGCAGACAACACCAACAAAAACCCAGATAAAAACTGGGCAAGTAATTTGAATAAAATTTGAATAAGAAGATACACATAGCTGTCCAATAAGCCCATGAGAAGATACTCAATACCGTCCTTAGGAAAATGCAAATCAAAACAATACCACTAGATACCTACTAGATACCACTTTAGATTAGATACAACTTCAAACCCACGAGAATGGCTACAATAAAAAGGGTCAACAATAACAAGTGTTGATGAGGATGTGGAGAAGCTGGAACCCTTGTACATTGCTCATGGATTATAAAATGACACAGCATTTTGGAAAACGGTTTGGCAGTTTGTTTAAGTGTTAAATAATGAGTTGCCATATGATCCAGCAATTCTGTTCCTAGGCATATACCTAAAAGAAATGAAAACATGTTCACATAAAAACTTGTACACAAATGTTCCGAGTAGCATTATTCATAATAGCCAAAAAGTATAAAGAATCTAAATGTCCATCACTTTCTGAATTGGTAAACAAAATGTGTTACATTTATACAGTGGATTATTTTTGGGCCATAAAAAGGAATGAAGTACTGAGGTATGCTACAACATGGAAGAGCCTTGGAAGCATTACACTAAGTGAAAGAAGCCAGTCACAAAAGACCACATATTGTATGATTCCATTTATATGAACTGTACAGAGTAAGCAAATCCGTGGAGACAAAAGGTAGACTCATAGTTGCCAGGGACTAGAGGGTGGAGAGAAAAGAGCGTGACTGCTAATAAGTACAGTTTTTGGGGGGGAGGGGGTGGGGATGATGAAAATGCTTTAAAATTAGACAGGGAGGATGGTGGTAGTACATTCACTCTGTGAATGTACTAAAAACTACTAAATAGTACGCTTAAAAAGCTGAATCTTATGATTATGAATTATATATCATAAAGCTGTTAGATTAAAATATTTGCTACAATTACAACAATGAAATCTTTGGTTATTTCCATTTTGATTAAAAAAATACTTTTTAAATGCAGCTCCAAAAGAAGAGAAATACATAGTTATTATCCTAAAGAGAAAAAATAACCTAGTTAAAAGAGGATGGGAAAATTGGGCTGGGTTTTGGTTAGACTAATGTAGACATGGAATTTGATGACTGAATATGAAATAGTCCTAAAATAGGAAATACACAGAATATTATAGAATAGATGGAAATGGATAGAACAGAACAGGAAAGATAAAACAGGAAACATGACAAAACCCAATAAATTGTCAAGGTGTTACAAATAGTGGTCAACCAGAGTAAACATTAGGGAAGATGTGGCATTTGATGTGTATGTTAAAAGAAGGACAAGATTCTGATAGGCAGAGGGTGATGGAAAAGGAAATTCCAGCCAGAGGAAATAGCATGAGGAAAGGGCCAGGGGCAAGAGGGCTGTGCAGCTTTTATAAGCGGTGGTCCCTTCAGCCTTGCTAAACCATGATGCTCTTGTAGAGAAGGGTCAGACCACGGTAATGGATTAGGTCACAGAATGGATGGTCCTGAAAACCGAGTTGAGAAATGTATGTCCATAACATGTGGACAAAGCAGAAAAATTCAAGCTGTTTGTTATGGAGTAGTAAGTTTGACTGATTTAGTCTAGTACAGGGGGGCATGGATACGAATAAGATCCAGTCCCTACCCTCAAGGGGGACACTATTTCCTAAGACAGAAAGGGAAACCAACACTCAGTAGGCAATGGGAAACAAGTGTCCTAACTGACAGAACCACTATGAATGGAGATGTGCTGAATGAAACTTAACTCAGCTTGAAAAATGGGGTCAGTGGTAGTTTCCCAGTGAGAATGACACATGAAATATGTCTTAAGAAAGGAAACTAAAGAAAGAGAAAAACTGTGTCTGGGAATATCTGAGTAATACGGACCAGATATACCATCTGCCTTAAACAGCTATAAAACCAGACACAATACCTGAAAAAAAGGTTTTCAGACATTGGTTGAGAGGAAGCATAGGATTCTGACCCCTGACATAAACGAAATAATGAGGTGAGTCCTACAATTGCCCAAAGTTACTGTCTGGAGGCAGTTTCCAAGCCATTACACAGAAGGAGACTTTTTAAAAAAGCCTAGCTAACTCACTGAGAGCAGGAGACATAGAACTGAGTACAGAGAGTCCCAGGCAGCTGTAACATGCAGGGCAGAGTACCAAGGAGGACTCTGGAAATCTGCAGATGGGTCCTGTCCCCTTGATTCTTTAATCTGTTAGTGAGAGGAAACTCCCCAAAGCTGGGGAAAGAGCTACAGGAAAGCAGCAGTACCAGCAATGGAAATTCTCAGAGATCACTCAGGGTTAGAAAGAGCTTGGGTTACCATCAGCTAGAGTGGAAAGGCGTCATGATAGATGGAGAATATTGTAGACTTCTCAAGTGGGACATCGTTTTTATACTGAGGCTATTAGTCCTAGACTAAACTTGCTTTGGATCCTCCCTGACAAAGCTTAAAAGCAAATACAGAAAGGATCAAACTGACTCCAAGTAACCTAACTGCGTGCCAGAACAAGATCCAATACTTTTGTTGTAAAGGAGCATGACAACATCCAGAATCCAAAAATGTAACCTTCATGCTGTCTAGCATCCAATCCAAAATTAGCAGGCGTGCAAAGAAGCAGGAAAATATGAGGCATAATTAGAAGAAAATTCAAGCAATTGAATTAACAGATATATAGACAAGTGGGAAGATAGGACTAGATAGAAGAAGCATTAAAGCAGCTATTATAAATATGCTTCAGAGACTTAAGATTGTCGAGAAGCACACAGATACGATGAGGAGAACTAGGAAAGATATAAAAGAGAAACTGAAATGGAACTTCTAGAGAAGAAAGATAAGATACCGAAGTGAAAAATGAATTCCATAAGATCAACGGAATATAGTACACTGAATAGAAAAAAGATCATTGACCCTGGAAACACAGCCATGGAAAAAATCCAAAATGAAGTGGAGAAAAAAGACTGAGGGGAAACAAAATCAAAAGAGTACCAGTGACCTGTGGAACATCAAGCTGTTTAACCTATGTGTAAGGAAGTTCTAAAAAAGGAGGGGGACACACACACACACACACACACACACACAAATGAAGAAATCATGGCTAACATTTTTCCAAATTGGAAGAAAATCATAATCCTTCAAATCAAAGAAGTCCGATAAATTTCAAATAAAATAAATGCAAATAAAATCACACCAAAGAACAACATAGCCAAGTTTTTCATATAAAATCTGGGAAGATTCATCACCAGCAGACAGGCACTACAAATTATAGTAAAGGATGCTTATCAAACAAAAGGAAAAGGGTAAATGACAGAAATTTGGATGTACGGAGAAATGAAGGCACATAGAAAAAACCTTTCTTTTAATTTTAATCTTTTTAGAAGATAGCTGCCTCTTCAAAATAAAACAGAGTAATGATGTATTGTGGAGTTTATAACGCATGCAAAAGTGAAATGTATGAGAGCATTAGCTCAAAGGACAGGAGGGAGGAAATGAAGGAACAGTGTTGCGAGCTTCTCACACAATATGTGAAGAGGTAGGATGTGGCTGAAAGCGGTGTCTGTGATAAACGTAGCCCCAGATCAGCCACTAAAAAAGAAGAAGAAAGAACTGTAGCTAGTAAGCCAAGAGTAGAGATAAAATGTAATACAAAAAATACTCATTTAAGCCACATTAAGGCAGGAAAAAAAGATAAAAGGAAACAAAAACATCTGGTCAACTAGAAAAAATACAGTAAATTGGGAATTTTTTTCACCTAATTCTTTCAACAATGGCATTAAATATAAATACATATTTTATAACCTATAAAAATATAAATAAAATGTACAAATAAAAGTAGATGCTGATTAAAAGCCAGAGGTTGTCAGCCTATATAAAAAAGCAACACCCGGGCTTCCCTGGTGGCGCAGTGGTTGAGAGTCCGCCTGCCGATTCAGGGGGACACGGGTTCGTGCCCCGGTCCGGGAAGATCCCACGTGCCGCGGAGCGGCTGGGCCCGCGAGCCACGGCCGCTGAGCCTGCGCGTCCGGAGCCTGCGCTCCGCAGCGGGAGAGGCCACAACAGTGAGAGGCCCGCGTCCCGCAAAACAACAACAACAGTAAAAAAAAAAGCAACACCCAAATATATGCTGTTTATAACAAACCTACAGATCAATCATATTAATGGTGAAAGGCAGAGTGTTTTCTCCCTAAGCTCAGGAATAAGGCATCATTGCCTACTTCTCCATCTCTATTCAAATTTGTACTGGAAGTCCAAGATTTGAAACAAGAAGTAAAACTCTTTCTGTTCCCAGATGGAATGATTACCTATTCAACTATACTACGGAATATACAAAATAGTTCCAACAACTAATAAATGAGTTTTGTTTTTTTTTTTTAATGTCACAGAATACAGTATCAATATACAAATATCACTTGTATTTCTATGTATTCGCAACAAATAGAAATGCAATTTATAACTGTCATTTAAAATAGCATCAATATCAGGTAATATGTAGAGATAAATTAAAAAAAAAAATATGTCCAAGATACTGAAAATTATAAAACATTGCTAAGTAGAAGAAGACCTAAATAAATGAACAGGGATGAGGAGACACAAAATCATTAAGGTGTCAATTCTCCCCAGATTGATTTTTGTTTTCAGTGTGATTCCACTCAAAATTCCAACAGGTTTTCAAGCTTTTTAAAAGGCTGATTCTAAAACTTATAGGGCAATGCAAGGGTACTACAGTGACCAAAACAGTTTTCAAAAAGAAAAAACAAAGCTGGAGGATCTATATTACCTGATTTCAAGATGTACTATAAAGCTACAGTAATCAAGACAATATGTGGTATTGGCATAAAAAATAAAGATCAATGGAACAGATCGATAGCCTACAAAGAGACCCATTCTTATATGACCAATTGATTTTTAGCAGAGTCCCAGGAAATTCAGTGAGGAAAGGAAATACTTTTCAACATATGGTACAGGAACAACTGGATATATCCATATGTAAAAACATTGACTCCTACCGTGTACCATACATATATATATATATATATATATATATATATATCTCAAGCAACTTGAAAGGAATCAGAAATCTGAATAAAACCCCCCAAATTATGTAACTTCTAAAGGAAAGCACAGGTGAAAATATTTGTGAACTTAGATTAGACAAAGATTTCTTAAATAGGACACACAAAAGTAATTTTTTAAGTGATAAACTCTACTTAATCAACATTTAAAACTTGTGCTCTTCAAAAGCACAACCATTAAGAAAATGAAAGAGGCAACTCATGTACTGAGAAGAATGTTCGCAGAACTGGTATCTGATAGATTTATTCAGAATATGCACAAAGTACCAAATAATAATAAGACAGAGAACTATTTTTAAACGGACAAAAGATTTGAACAGATATTTTATAAAATGAGATATCCCAACATCCAATAAGCACATAAAAATATTCAGTGTCATTAGTCATCAGGACCAAATTAAGACCGCCGTGAGTACACGTATTTACGAGTGGCTAAAGTTCAGAGGACTGACACACCAAGTTTTGGTGCAAATGTGGTGCAGATGAAAGTCTCCTATATTGCTCGTGCAAATGCAAAGTGCTATATTTGGAAAACTATTTGACAACTACTTAAAAGTAAATATACACTTACAGTAAGATACGTAAGTGCCATTTTCCATCTATTTACCCACGGGAAATGAAAATATAGATCCACACAAACACTTGTTCTCCAATTCTCGTGGCAGATTATTCAAAATACGCCCCCCACCCCAAGTGGATTACGACTTAAATACCCCTCCACTGATGAATGGATCAACAAATCAAGTATACCCAGCCAATGAAACACTGCTCAGCAATGAAAAGTATTGAACCACCGATACATACAAGGCAGGAGAATATTTCTGGCAGATAATATTAGCTAGAGCAAAGCATCAGATGGATTGGACTGGTGAGGCATTAGGTGGAAAGAGTGGGGAGGTCAAGTGGTAAGTAAGGCCCCAAATTAAGGTTGGACCAGGAGTGAGGTAACATACAAAGCGTCTGTCTGTGCATTCAATGGCCGTTTGAGTCAGTTGTAGCTGTATGCAGCTGACACGTAGCTGTGAAGAGATCTCTTGTTTTTTCACAAATCGGATTTCTTCACAGCAAATTCACTCAAGGAGCTTATAACAATGCACCTTCAACGCAAAAATTAGAACAATGGGCTATTTGGGCAGATTTTTGGGGTCAGATTGTGACCTAAAATATGTGGGTTTCAGAAAACAAAATAGGCCACTGTTTTAAAAGTGAAAACCCTCGCTTTTAGATCAAGTCTTTCTTCCTGACTCTGAAGGGCAGTACTATTCCATCTTCTAACACAATTGAAGATAAGCTACTTTCCTCTAGCCCCCATTTCAGATTCTTTGTCAATACGGAAAAGAATGCATTGTCTTCCCAATCCCAAAATGGGCAGAAGACCTAAACAGACATTTCTCCAAAGAAGATACACAGACTGCCGGCAAACACAGGAAAGGATGCTCAACATCACTAATCATTAGAGAAACGCAAATCAAAACTGCAATGAGGTATCACTCACACCAGTCAGAATACGGCCATCATCAAAAAATCTACAAACAATAACTGCTGGAGAGGGTGTGGAGAAAAGGGAACCCTCCCGCAGTGTTGGTGGGAATGTAAATGGATACAGCCACTGTGGAGAACAGCACGGAGGTTCCTTAAAAAACTATAAATAGAAGTACTATACGACCCAGCAATCCCACTCCTGGGAATATACCCTGAGAAAACCATCATTCAAAACGAGTCACGTACCACAGTGTTCACTGCAGCTCTGTTTACAACGGCCAGGACGTGGAAGCAACCTAAGTGTCCATCGACAGATGAACGGATAAAGAAGATGTGGCACATATATACAATGGACTATTACTCAGCCACAAAAAGAAATGAAATTGAGTTATTTGTAGTGAGGCGGATGGACCTAGCGTCTGTCATACAGAGTAAAGTAAGTCAGAAAGAGAAAAACAAATACCGTATGTTAACGCATATATATGGAATCTAAAAAAAAAAAAAACGTTCTGAAGACGAACCTAGGGGCGGGAGGACAGGAATAAAGAGGCAGACGGGGCTTCCCTGGTGGTGCAGTTGGTTGAGAGTCCGCCTGCCGATGCAGGGGACGCGGGTTCGTGCCCCGGTCCGGGAAGATCCCACAGGCTGCGGAGCGGCTGGGCCCGTGAGCCATGGCCGCTGAGCCTGCGCGTCCGGAGCCTGTGCTCCGCAACGGCAGAGGCCACAACAAACAAAGTGAGAGGCCTGCAAAACAAACAAACAAACAAACAAACGAGGCAGACAGACGTAGAGAATGGACTTGAGGACACGGGGAGGGGGAAGGGTAAGCTGGGACAAAGTGAGAGAGTGGCATGGACATACATACACCACCAAATGGAAACTAGACAGCTAGTGGGAAGCGGCCGCATAGCACAGGGAGAGCAGCTCAGGTGCTCTGTGACCACCTCCTAGAGGGGTGGGATAGGGAGGGTGGGAGGGAGGGAGACGCAAGGTGGAGGGGATATGGGGACATATGCATACGCATAGCTGATTCACTTTGTTATACAGCAGAAACTAACACACCATTGTGAAGCAATTATACTCCAATAAAGATGTTAAAAAAAAAAAAAAAAAGAACTGTCTTGATTTTTTAAGCTAACATTATATAGGAAGACACAGATTTGCAAGATTAGAAGGTTATTATTCCCTTTATAAATCATTTGCTGTACACTAGGGTTCACTTAGGATACTTTATAGTGTGAACTCCCAGAGTTATTGAACATTTTACATTAACAGACAAATACGTAGAAGACATCCAGCATAAAGCAATGTATATTTACATTTAATTTTAAATTTAAAAGAAAGCTATGCAGTGGTCATAAGATAACTAAATAAAAGTAATCTTCTACCTCTCTTTCACCCAGGAGGTCAAGAACGGAACTCACACCCAGAATTTGGTATTCCTTATGTGTAATCTTTAAAATAAACTGTCAGTCATTTAATTACATGCTTCTGCATGAGATACTAAAATGTGAGAAAAAACCACCTAAATTCAATTTTATTTCTTCTTTAGAATCCTTATACTCGATTTTTTTCCTTGTAACTGAGCATCTTTTGAGCAGCTGACTTCTTTATTTTGAATATAACTCTTATTTCACATATAGAATACCTACCATGTCTTCCCACACAGGGAAAAAATCAATGAAAATAGCATGAAGAGCCCCAGTAAGCCTGTTTTTGATGAATTATGTCCTTAAAGATATACCCAGTATGTGGTTCAAAATGTATTGATTACTAACAACTGTTGCTGTGATGCCAATAATGCACTATTCTCTTGAACTTCCCCTGAAGTGACAGGGTTTAATCAAGAGAGCCCTAAACGATAAATTGACTACCAAGAAGGAGACAGAATAATGAAATTGACTCAAAGTTCTAAAATAAATACTGATTCTAAACTCGAGGAAGACATATCGATGTCTCTGTTTGCTCTGCCTTTTTTTGACTTGTATCTCTCATAATAAGCTGCTTACCGGAGGGATTATTACTTCACCAGGTTTAAGCTCCTGTAGAGCCTACGGACATTTACTACCTTTCTACATGCTGTTCAATATTAAGAAATTTAAAACAACTAGAAGTTATCTTGAAATGCCACTTCTACTGTTTTAAATCACTTCTCTATCATATAACATAACCCTTGAATAGACTCTCCCTATTAGGTTTAGTTCGCTGTCTCCTGTTCTGCTTTGTTTCACTGCCAATTAAGTGACTGAGAGACTCCCGACACTTTTTTAAAGCCTTGCTCCAAAGAACAGCATCCCTCCCTGTACAATGCTCTCTGTTAGGTGGGAAACCATTTCTCTACTGAATGTTCAAACCACAAATCAATTTCCCCAAATTCAAGAAGTGAGCTATACAGAGTTGTATTCTTTTTCAAAACTGCTCTACCATTCTGTGGGTAGTTCGGAATTCAATTTCTTAATTATTCAGAGAATGTAGAGGCTTCTGATTAAAACCTGTTAATCTATTTTCTAGACTTCAAAATTCCTAATGTATTTTTATTCAAAATATTTTCTAAAAATATCTTAAACACAAGCTTGAACAATACATTTCAAGTCCCACGTTAAAACCTATCATTCACACAATCACATCTGTAACCTTCATTTGGCACTATAATTATTTGACAATACATAACCCCAGCACCAGTATTACCTATCTATTTCAGCATCTTCCTCCCATTTCTCCATCTTGCCCACGAGCTTGTTACGATAGAAGCTTTGTTATATGCTAGCTTAGAATCCCGGCTCCTGCTTTGTCAAGTCTAAAAACTACCGAAGAAAAACGACGAATTTTGACGAAATATGTTCTAGCAGTTCTACCGCATTTTCTAAGACCTCATAAATCATTTGTTCACTCCTTGGTTTTAAACTCTTAACTTGCAATGAATAAGTTAATGGTCCAGGGCTGTCTAGACAATCCAAGGATGAACTGAGGCTTCACACGTCAGTGATGAAGATACTGGCTTTGGCATCTGACAGAATTCAGACCTCAGATCTGTCGCTTAAGAGCTCTTTTTCACCAGGTCCATCTTTCTTGGTATCATTTTTTAAAACAAGAGGAAAATAAGGGACAAGAGTTAGTGAATGACAATTAAATGAGATACGCCACATACAGTGTCTACAGGAGTTTTCAGTAGAGAAGTGCTCAGTCAGTGCTACCTGCCTTTCTCCTTGCCATCATAATGCAAGAACAGTAGTTTGCTAATGCTGTATCTTATTTCTATTGTTGGGAAAGCCCATTCTACAGTCTCTTCTACTTAACTCTTTTGTTAGGACAACCTGGTCATTAATATAAAAGCAGTTAAATCCACTATTTCAGAATTTTGAGCCTTTTTCTTTTTTTTTCTGTTAACCCTTTCTTTTTTCAAATTGAAATGACTATCTATTGCAAGAATAAGCTAACTGCACCTCTTTGCAGCTGATAATGTTTTGTCCCATAAGATCAGCACCACTATCACCCACGTTACATGTAAGCGACCAGATACCATTTAATTTAATTATAATTTTAAAAGACTGAAGTTTTGCTCACATGATTGGTTTCCTGCTGGGCATGACATCTTAAAAGGTGATTCATTTAAATCATAATCCAATTATTAAACTTTGAAAAAGTAGGTCTTTCAAATATGTTTCTATGGGATTTAATGTTTTATAAACCTTTGCCAAATGTTACTCAAGCATCTTATCATATTTGAAATGTTGCCAGATTAAGGCCTCTGCTCAGCAGGCATGATGTGGGGATGTTAAGAACTTCCATTATTTCTAAGACTGATGACTGTAATTCATAACTCTCCATTCCCCCAGCCAAGTGCGCCAGAAAACATCACTTGCAATGGATGAAGCAAAGGATGCTCTCTCTCCTCCCTCCGTTTAGATTAACAGGCTGTCTCTCTCCTGCACCTGCTTTCCACACCTAACACTGCTTCTAGAAGATAAGCAAACGACATGTCTCTTAGCAACCTACGGCAAGTTCCCTTTTGGTACCATTTTACATTAAGATATTGCTTAGCACCTACTTTGATCCAAGTTCTGATTCAGGGGCTGGGGATACAGGATTTATTAGATAAGGTTATCTGTTCACTATCTAGAGGTTGGAATGAGAATACACTTTGGGCTGGAAGATACAGAAATTTGGGGCCGGAGCCAGTTTGAGATGCACGTGCCAGTGAGACGCAGAGCACGGGCACTTGGAGGGGCGTTTCAGAATGTGTGACATCATAGCGGCAGGAGGGAGCCTCAAGAAGCCTTGTACACTTCTTTGAGCTTGAAGAGTAGCACAGGAGATGGATTATACATTAAAATAACAACAACAACAATAATGTGATTGGCTTCTACTTATTAAATACTTCATATGTGACAGGTAATGCCAGCTGGTTCTATGTACATTACTTCCATTAATCTTCACAATCCCACACTGGAACTTATTATTTTTATTCCCATGTCACCGATGAGGAGCTTGGAGTGCAGAGACGTTAATTCACACACCTACAATCACCAGCTGGTGGCAGAGCCACCAGCCACTTTTCCAAGCCATTATCCTCAGATCCTCTTCTGTGCCAGAAGACTCTCTTGTGCAAATCTTCTAAGACTTTGAATATTCCTGGCCCAGGGAGTTATGAAGGACTCGACTCTCACAGAATATTGAGGCATCACTACGGGACTGAGGGGCTAGCTAGTTGGACACAAGACTTGACTGTTTCCACCCAAACCATGCCACACAGACAAACACATATGAAGCAAGGAGAGGACGGTGCTATTTACGGAAGAGTGGTACTCTGTTCCGCACCATTTACAGGACATCATCCTGTCTCTCCTCGTGGAGGAAAAACTACTCTTTGAGGCCAGGTTACCTAGTGATGCCTCTCTTAACCTCTACTCTTTGCTGTCAACTGCTAGACCTCTGGATGTGGCTCTTCATTATTTTAAGATTTTGTCTACCGGCTCTTCCCGGCCCACCGCTGCCAGCACAGGACGGCATGACCTGGCCTCTGTTCCCCGATAGTCACATTTTCGGTGACCTGCTCCTTCACTCCATCTCATCCACCCACAGTGGTCCGTGACCACTCTCAGAGTCACAAAACAGAATATCCCTTCCTGAAACTCTACTTTGAACCGTTAAATCAGACCTCCTTCTGTCTCACCCCAGCCTCTCTCTACCTACCCTGTTTGCTCAGTTCCTCTCACTAGATCTATTATTTGACTCCATCAGGACCGTTAGGTCGGGCTTTCCTGTCCTTGCTTCGTTTCCCGTCCTGGTTACTATCCACAGCCCCACACATGCATCATTCTCTTACCACCCTCCTGCATTCTCAGGCTCTTTTGTTCTTTACATACTATTTGGAAAATTTCATCCTGGATTAATACCATATGTGAGTTTTCCTGCTGGGAAGCTTCTGGAGAAAATCATGCAGTCCTCTGAACATTCATAGTCATCGGCCTTAATAAGCTCTCAGCAACGCTGGGCAATCTCACTGAAGGTCTCTAGTTTGTTATTCTTTTCCATTCAATGCAACGCTTATTTCAAACACTGTTTACTTGCTTCAACCCCATGACTGTTTTTGCTCGTTACTCTCAACACTGTCCTCCCCGGTGTGGCAAATACTTCAAACTCCTGCCACTGAACCAACAGAGCTTCTTAGTACATGTATCCATCCTTTCCTCTTCTTCTCCTGACACACTAGAAGAGATATTCCTTTTCCTTTTTAAAACCATTTCCTAATACAATAAGTTTGAACGTTTAAAACGCCTTGCATATGCTTAGTAGTTGTACTAAACGGTCCCTTACATCAGTACTTCTCTCCCTCGGCTGCCCTTTAGTATCACGCGGGAGCTTTTAAAGCCCCCGGTTCTCTGGACAAAACCCGGTCCAGTTAAATCAGGACCTCTAGGAATGGAACCCAGGCATTTGCATTTTATACAGCCTCCCAGGTGACTGTCCTACGTAGACAAGGATGGAAACCGCTGAGGAAGATCCTAATACACGACGAGGCTTCAAGCTAACTTGGAACTTTTCTCAGCAAAAAAAGATGAAGATGTGAGTTAAATCAAAACATGAATTTCATTACTGAGACATTAATAAAAATGTTTCTGTTCAAGAGAAAAAAAGTACCTTTTTCTACACCGGACTGCTGGATCCCATCCGTGCCTATTTTTTTTGAGGAATTCTGTACTGTCACTAAACCCAAAACACCAAACCAAACAAACCTCTGTTTATTTGCCATCTTCTCCTCAATTTCCCAGCCAAATTTGGAAAGAGTGGTCTGCATTTGTTGCTCCGTTTCCTTCCTCTGTCATTCACGGAAAGCCCTTCTTTAATCTGGATTTCGCCCCACTCCGCTATCGAAACGCTGTTGCAAAGGCTACCAGTGAGGTGCCTGGTGTTTCACTCAAGGGGATGCTTCCCACTCTTCATTCCGCTAACCTTTAGGTGCTGTGTGGAAATACTCGCTCCCTGCCTTGGCGTCCGTGACGCTTCGCTCTGCACGTCTCCTCCCCGCTCCTCTGTCTCTTCCGCGTCAGAGTCTCCTTCCCAGCTGCTGCCCCTGCACCCAGTGGCTGAAGTTCAGA
This sequence comes from Platanista minor, assembly GCA_004363435.1. Lineage (NCBI taxonomy): Eukaryota > Metazoa > Chordata > Mammalia > Artiodactyla > Platanistidae > Platanista > Platanista minor. Next base: position 23,917 of record RJWK010012154.1, read on the forward strand.
GTCCTTTAGATTCTCTCTGCTGCGGACTTTCCTTCCTCGGCTCCCTGTGTGCTCTCTCCAAGCAACCTCATCCTCTCTCACGACTTCAATTACCACTTGAAAGCCAATGACTCCAAATTCAGACCTTTGGTCCCGATTTCCGAGCTCCAGAACTATATACAGAGCTTTCTTTGGGATCCACCCCTTTTAGATGTATTGTAGCCACTTCAAACTGAACATAAGAATCAGAATCACCACCTTGTCTCTCCAGCCAGAAACATGAGAGTCATTTTGGCCCTTCTGACCTCTAAGCCATCCGGTCCATTCTCTTTCTTAACCAGCCATGACAACCACGGACTTGTCTCCAACTTCCCAGGGGACCCCCTACGACGTCACCCGCTTCCTCTTCCTGAACTGGTGTAAAATCTTCCAAATTGGTCTTCCCGTAGCCTCTCCTGTCCATGTCTGTTTCGTCCTTTGCACATTTATCAGAGTGATGATTTTTAATAGAAATCTGACCTCATCACTCCTTTGCCTAAAAATCCCCAACTGCTTCTCATTGCACTTAGAATAATGGTCAGATTTCTTTAATGGGGCCTTTGAGGCCCTGGACGACCTGCTCTTCACTCACTGCTCCAGTGTGAATCTCTATCTACTCTCTGCTCTTCTGGCCTCTCTCAGGTCAACAAGTGTGCCAAGCAGTTCCCCACCTTACTAACTTTGCGTTCTTTCCATGGCCTAAAATCTTGCCCACTCCTTACCCCCAAGCTTCAAGTCTGCTCAAATACTGGATCCCCTATGTGCCCCTCCTGCCCCTATGACAAGGCCAGATTAAGCCTATTGCAAAATCCAGGTAAAAGTGTGCGCTTTATTTTTTCCATCAATCAGAACAACTTGCGATGAGAGCCCAGTGTGGATGTGAGTTTCATGATCCTCACCACCTAGCAACCAAGTTCCCGGCACATAAATATTTGTTAAGTGGAAGAATGCTGCTTTCACTAAGCTTCTTTAACTAAAGTTACTTCTCTCATGTGCTTCTTTTGTTGCCATTATTCAGATTAATTATAGTCTATAACTGAGAATTATTACAGAGGCATATCCAAAGTGAGACTTTCATTGTCCTTTGTGACACCACGTGTTATGGAAACATTAGCTCTAGAATAAAGCAGCCTAGCTTAAGAATGGAGATTCAAGAGGTGCAGCTTGGTGTTTCCTGTGCTTTCTACTAAAGAAGGGGCTGTCAAAACATGAACAGAAATTTAAATGACAACAGAAGAATGTGAGAAACTGGTGTCATCTGAATAAGTCAGGTCACATTCTGAACTGGATGCTCAAGTTCCCAGATGGGCAAAGCCATCCTGCATTGCAACACACCTCTCTTTTTACCCACAGCAAATTCCCACGATCCAGAGGACAATAAAATCATGGGAGGGGAAAAGGAACGGATGCTCTTTTCTTTTTAAAATATTTTTCTTCCTAGTAAGAAAGCAGTTGTGTTCCTTCAAGAGTTGTTTTATTTCTGCAAAATTACTCTGAAAGTGTTTGCAGTGAATATTACTCAAGTAACTAGCTCCAAAAATGCTCTCCTAAAGAAAAGAACCCATTGTATTTATGACTTAACAGTACTTATAAAACACACATTTGATTATAAATGTGACTGTGATGACAGCAGACAGAAAACAGTTTGGATATCCAGAGTTTTGAAGGCTTTAAGCGGTATCCTTGCTATGTCATATTTTTATACCCATTAATGTAATATCCAGTTAGCGAATGAGTATGTTATTTACGTACAGCATTTCTCCTGCACATTAATTAGTAGCTCATTGATGAACAATTTGCCTTAAAAATGTGCAGAATGACATAAGTGACAGGTTTTCGTTACATTTTTATATAATGTGTTTAACTAAAAATGTACCGGATCTCTCTTTGCTCTGAAAGGAAATTCTTCCTTAATTTTATTTAATTGCTGAAAAACTTGAGTTTTGTCCATGAGAAACTGTGACGACTTCGATTTTGCGGTTCAAATGCCAAATAAAAGGGATCCTCTCATTAATTATACGTGTTGTCTAATCTTCAACTCTGCTTTTATTGAAATCTAATTTTCCTGTAATAATTCGATTACTCATTTTTCTCCTCTTTTTTGCAAATAATTAGATTTGCCCAAATTACTTATCTCCAAAGTCACATGTATCCTACGTTGATAGGCAGAAATCCCATCGCAGGAAGATTTCCGACAGTGAGTAGTTAGTTCAGCTCATTTAGAAATGATATATTTCATGAAGATATAAGCATATATCTTAATGATAGCAGAAAACTTGCACTTCCTTTGTTTGCCAAAGCATCCATGCTCTTAATTTCAGGAGGGTATTTTTAGTTTCTAGTAACTTGGAAAAAGGTAATAGGTGAAAAAGTCAGAAAATAAAGTGTAAAAGTATGGTGTCAAAACGCTAGCTATATATAACACCTATAAAACGCATAGAGAAGTACATTTGCATTCCAATAACACCTGTGACATTTAGACGTTCTACACAATTCCTGCTTCCAGTCTTTGTCTGCATCACATGCTACTATTAGTTCTCTCTAAATATAGTCAGAGATCTTTAAATAGTCAGGTACTCAGAGGGTATATGGTGCAGCACATAGTAATTCTTTATGCTTTTCTACTTTTTATAATTCTTGTTTGTAAAGTGGTTTAACGATTATAATTACGTTTAGAGGAATTTAGAAATTCCACGTCAAAAAACTTTAAATGACCATGGCTAAACAAAAAAAGAAAGAAAACTGCAGCCTTAGGTTTACTTTACAATATATTTACAATCAGCACGCACCCCCCCCCCCAAATTCTAACAATAAAAATTATATTTCTGTGTCATATCTTCAGGAATAGACTTGCTTTTATGTAGAGGGGCAGGACCTGCTCACTGACAAAGCAAATACCCTTGATTTCCATTTAATAATCGCACCAGCATAGGACAGATTTTCATTCACAGAGTTCATTACACATTTGTTACAGACGTTTTGTTTTTTTTTTTTCTGGTAACATTTATCTTTCCTGTTTTATGAACCGAAGCTATTTTATGTTTTCTACCTCTTCTATATAAAATTCTCACAAATAATTACTGGATTTCAAAGGCTCCTGGCAGCCGGACACTTGATAATAGCTATTTCTAACCGATGCTAAAAGAACTATGACGGTGGAGTTACAGACTTACACAGTAGTCTGATTTATTTCTCCTCTCTCCTTCCGTCCTTGTCTCCTTCTCCCTCCCTCCCCCTCCCTTTCTTTCCTCCTTTCTTTCTTATTATAAGTTGGCATTTGCAACATTGCACACTTTTGCACAAAGAGGAGGTGAGATGTCATTTACCTACTGAAGTACTATGGCTATAGGCAGGGTGCAGAAAAATGTGTACAAAGAAAAGGGCAGATGTCTTGATAGTTTGTTAGAAAGTTATGTATGAAAGAATGACGGGACTGACTAGAAAATCAGTAAACAAGCTTCTCCAGAAGACAGGGCTATCAAAGCGCCTGGCCTCGCATGGGTACTCACCACAGCTGTGTCTTCCCAGGGGGTCGTTCTGGACCTCCACGTAGGCCAGCTGCCAGCAAAGTCAGCGCACTGGGCCTGGGTCCCCTGGCTTCTGCCCTGCGGAGAATGGTGGCCACCTTGCCTTCCTAGGAAGCACCTCTTCTTAGGAAACAGCTCTTGGCCTGCAGAGAGAAGGCATTCCTTACACAGGGACCCACAAGCCACTATGACTGTATATGAATAGTTCACACACATAAACTCAATTTCTGTTGGTAATTGTTACGTATAAACATTTATAATTACATGAGCTTTTTTTTTTTTTTTTCTGGAAAAGAGGAATCAATAGATAAATTTGATATAATTGTGCACGTGTAGGTATACAACATTCACTAAAGATACAAATAAAATACTGAAGGCATATTTGGCAAGGTCGACTATAGTTAGTTAGCAGATCCATCAAAACTCTGGCCCTGATCTTCTCAGCACTGGATTTAATTTTCTTAGGATATTCAAACATTACAACATTCAAGTCTAGTATGACCATGTATTGGGGTATATCTAGCATGTTCACTTTACAATAACACACATCATGGATTCTGAGAGCAAACGGAAAAAAATTCATCTTTATGGGGAAAAAAAAAAGAACTTTCCTTTGTACAATGATAGATTATATTACTTCCAAAAGAGTAAGAGAGACAACAGAACTGTTGAGGGCACTACATTAGGAAAAGAATCGGGCAACTTCTGGCCCTCATTTCCCTGCCACACGGAAGGTGAAGTAACTTACTTGATTAGTGAGTTTACAAAAATACCCGGACAGATTTCGGGCAGACACTTCTCATCCCCTTCTCTTGGGTGCCAGCCTCTCCTCTGAAAATGCAAGTTCTTGTTCTGTTTTCCCATATGCCACAAGCTTACTCAGGGGCACGTGCTGCCAATGATGGGGGTGGGGGGGCGGTGGGGTGAAGGCCATAGTTGGGAATGGAGGTTCAGTTCACAGAGTGATAATGGTGCCCAGTGTTTGGTGCCATGGTCATGGTCTCTCTCCTCGTCTACCTCTCCGATCTCATTTGCGTGTATCTCCCTAACACACACCATCACACTCCAACCGCAATAGCCTTCTTCCATGTTGTGGTTACGTTGTTCCCTTTACTGCATTAGGAGCTTTGTATAGGCATCTTCTGCCTGGCATGCTCTTCCCATTAATTTTCACATAGCTGGCTCCGTATCACCTTTCAGTCCTGATGTGAATGTCCTCTGCTAGCTAGCCTCCCTGACCACCCTATCTAAACACCGGCCTTCTCTCCTTTACTGAATATTACAGTCCTCTGTTCATTTCCCTCTAAATTAACACAACCCGGCATTATATTGTGGTCTTTTTGTTGGTTTGACTTCCTCCCCGGGATTCCAAGATCCATGAGGTGAGGGATCATGGTTGTTTCATTTGTAACTATTACATAGTAAATATTCACTCAACATTTCTAGACTAAATGATTGAAAAGACATTGGTAGACATGGAATCTTAAAATATATTTAATTTCTGGGAAATATCAAGAGGGACCTAATAGTTTAAGATCGTCATGAGATATCTTTGAAATGAGTGTATAGGAATTGTGGTGCTTAAGTGATACTATCTTCACAGATCAAACACAAGAATGCCCAGATGATAAAAAAGAAATGCTTTGCTGTGCGGCCTGACGCTAGCATCTAACAATACCTCTGGAGATGGTATCTTATCATTTCCCAGCATGTACGTGGGAAAATCTGACAAGGGAAAGTGTTTTCATAGAAAATACAGTATTCATTGAGTATTACCATTCAATTCCAGCTAGAGACATTATCCAAAGATATTCCAAGGAGCTGAGTAGAAAACTGAACAGCCAGCTGCCACATGCTCTTTGGAAGGCTGATAGGCAGAGGGTAGGGCCAACACGACCTAAGTTTTCAGACCACTCAACAGAGCGGGGAAATCAAACCCTTCAAGTGGCCTTCCTCAAGGGGGGGGGGCTTTAGCAGTAGCCATAACTGTGATGGTGGCCACAGCCATGGAGACAGTGGTGGCAATGCCAACCAGACGTGACATCCTCAAAACAGGGAACAAAGTCACGATTCTCATGTGTCATAAGATAATAAGGTTTGATGGACGGCAGTTTACTTTGCAGATGAGTTTTTAGTAATTACATTTGCCAAGGACTGCTTTCTCTGCTTATAATCGATCGTGCAGCCTCTAGTAAAGCCTCTACTAACAGGAAGAATACAACAGCAAACCGAATTTCTGAAAACAAACACAATCTGAAACTCATTTCTGAGTAAACTAAAACTACATAGGAGCGAAATAGGGCCACCTTTGTCCAGGGAGGGCAAGGCCCTGCAGTTGTCTCAGGTGGCCCAGCCTCAGACTCTGGGCTCCAAGGTCACCAGCAGGGTTAGAATTTGTGACCTTCTTTGGTACCAGACTTGCCCTGATGGCAATGAAATGCTACACTAAGCTAGGCAGGAAGGTTGGCAGGAGACACTGAACAAAACTAAAATTGGATTGAACACCACCCCAAAGGACCAGAACTTATCAAGGGACTCACAATGCAATCTGTTTAAAATTTCCTGGAAATTCCCTGGCGGTCCAGTGGTTAGGACCCCGTGCTTTCACTGCCGAGGGCTTGGGTTCAATCCCTGGTCAGAGAACTAAGATCCCACAAGCCCCCGGTGCAGCCAAAAAGAAAAACAACAACAACAAAAAAAACCCAAACAAAACAAAACAGAATTCCTTGAGCGAGGAGCCGCGTAGATGTATTATGTACTCTCAACCTTTGGATTCTGGAAGGATTTGGCGTATGCCACTTAGAGAGGGATTCAAACTAGCATGCAGGCATATTACACCTCAGGACAGTCTCGAAGGTCCTGAAGTGTGACTTTGAACATGTGCGCAACCGGTGTCCAACTAAATTAAAGATCTACCAGCAGTTCATGTTTCATAGATGCTTATATTATGAACATGAGCCAAGTTATTATTAAACTCAGTGCTTTGTGACAGTAAGTTATCAAGTAACAATTAGCAACAGGTGGTGATATTACATATATATATAAAATATATATAAAACATATATCTATAATATATACTAAAATACAAATATATAAAACAGAAAGATGTTTTCATAAAAAGACAAGTGTGTATGTAATATAAACATAATATATATAGGTCTAAAATATATTTATAAACTAAATACATGTACTTATGGATGTATATTTTTCATCACGAAAACATATATATATTCCTGAAGACAGTGAGAAGTATCCCTCTCTGCAACTATGCACTTCAGCTCCCCCTTGCAGTCATTTTTCCTCAAATCTCAGGAACTTAAAATTATTTTTAAAAAAATTAAAACTACATCAATACAATTTTAAGCTCTGAACATATGCAAAGCATTATGGGATTCAAAAAAAGATATGATACTGGAACTTGTTCTAGAGAATGTACTTCATTGCATTATTTATTTTTCCTGGGTAGATACGTGTGTGTACAGACCCAGAGCACCTTAATATGCTTTATTTCCAAAGTATGTGTTCCTGGAAAGACTCCTGCTAATAAAGTGAGTGTGACAGTGCTATATTTGAGCTTTCATGACATCCTCTCAGAATTTGGATGCCAGCCTGTAATGGAGATTATAGCTAAATAAATGACTCAATAGTCAACCTTCTAGGAATGGCCATATTTAGCTCTCAGGGTAATGTTAACTTCACTGTGGTGTTAGTAATCTCATCAACTTTTTGGTCAGGATGGATAAATAACTAGCTTTTCGTATGTAAATTACCAGTGAAAACGTTTTACAGAAAATGGGTCAGGTTAGAGATGTAAATGGGGCCTAAAATGTCCCATGAGGTTTTGAATTGTCTTTTTTTTTTTTTTTTTTTTTTCCCTAAGCAGTATAAATCTTGCAAGCTTTTGGGGTAATTTTCTTGCTTGAAGAGGCTAGTAAGGTCTTTCCCAATAAGAAATGAACAAAAATACTTCTGAAAACTAATTCTGCTTGAAAAAAAATAGAGCAACTTGAATAGTTTTTAGATAAGCATAGTTTTTAGATAAGTTGTACAGACCACAGGTACAGATTTTGCAAAGGACACCGTGTGGAGAGGTATCATTCAATGGCTCTCGTTTAAGATCAATTGTATATTTGAAGGATACTTATCAGATCTTGAGCCAAATCATTAACTACAAATACAAGTCTATCTTTTGTGAAGGAATGGATCTTTGATTTGGCAAAAAAGTCTCTCCGGTTCTGCTCCAACAAGTCCTATTTGTAGCGCTCTTGACTAATCCGTGTTTTCAGAACAAATACGATGCAAAAACAGGATCTTGCTCATAGCACTGCTCTTGGGTCAGGTCACACAGTTAAATGATGAATGCACACACAAAAGCAAGGCAGAAACCGCTTTAGATCTTATGAGACACTAATAAAGCAGCGTCACAACACAGACTGAGACAGTCACCAGGCGGCTTCACACCTCTTACTCTCACCACATTGGTTTCCCTCCTACAAACCACTCATTTACAGCAGCCTGAATCAGCCTCGTGTGACAATGTATGAAGTGCTTGCTGCTTGTGTTCATCTATCACAGCACTGCCAATGTTTAGGACAGTTTAACATCTCAAACTCGTGACAGGGGGGCTTGAATTTTTGTCACTCGGAAAGCTGCAAAGCTGGAATAGTAAATATGTAATTACAGTAACTACCTATATTTAACCAGCTTAGAAAGCTAGCAGGGAAATCCATCAACCCACTGTGATCATCTAGTTTGTTTCTGTGTTGGGCCTAAATTAAAGATAAACACATAAAGTCAACGATTATAAGAACACATTTGGATAGCTTTCTTTTCGATTGTCAGCAAAAACCAATATCCCCTCCCCTCCAAAAAAAAATCAACTCTTTCTAAAATACCTACTTAATATTTGCCGGCTCCTTCATTTGTTTGCTTTAATATTTTGCTATAGCAGCCTTTGTAATGGATCTTTGCAAAATGAAGCCTTTTGTGTTTACCCCAAGTGACCTAACTAAATCACAGGTATGCATATATCACATTTTCGTATAGATTGTATTGTTTCATTAATTTTATCCGTTAAGAAAAAGCGATCGTGAGACTTAAGTTTCTTCACACAAGTATCTTATTTAAATTGGTCTTTGTTGCCTACCAAAGTTTCAGAGGTCAATAAAAGATGTTCTCACATGTTTTAGCAAAGATAAGTGACGGAGGTGACAGCAGATCTGGAGGCTGTTCAGACCTAGTCTCAGCAGGTTAAAGTAAGAGAGCAACTCAGGTGGTCGGTCGCTGTGTTATGTCATGTGTTTTGATGGAAGAGAGTTACTTCAAATAGACAGGACAGATAATGTGAGAGAGAAATATGAGTCCCAACATGTATTCGTATGATCTACATACCGCCATGCCACCTTTTTCTGCTCACTACTGAAATTCTATTATCGGCAGCCCTAAATCTTGCACAGCTTTTCTTCTCTTACTTCATCTGCTGGGTACTCCTTCCAATTTCATCTGAGTTATTTCTCTCAAGGATGACCTTGAATCCTCCCTCCCTGTCTAGCCAGGGTCTTCTTGAAAGAGGAACCTCCTTCCCAGGAGGTAGGAAACACTCACCACTGCCTCTCTCTTTTTGGTTATAGTTTCTTATTTATCTAATAGATGCACAAAAGACTATTCATATCATCACTTAGAGTTAAGAATAATGGTTCAAATTCACCAAACACTTACCATGTGCCACATATTCATTTTATCCTCCATCCAAGCAATCCACGTAGGAAGCATAATCATTTGCCCCACTGTATAAATGAGTATACTAACCCGTGGAGAAGGTAGGCACTGTGACCGAGATCATGTGCATTCAGTAGTAGGTGGTGGAAACAGAACATGAGTGCGAGTACAAGTTCAAAATCAGTGCTCTATGCGTGATCAACCAAGAGTCTCTGCTAGGCACATACTTCCTACACACATTCTAGTCCCTAACACACGCTGTCATCTGGGTTAGGTGTCTAATACCAGGGGGGTAGGGGCTCTGATGCTCTCATGAACCCAGCCTGGTGTGTCTTTGCTAATAGCACCCCCTCCCCAGACTCTATCTGAGGTGACACTTGTTCCCTTTGATATGAAGACGAACGAGAGCTGGAACCCATATTTAAGTGGTAGTGCTTTATGCTCCTGTCATTTATATGATAACAAAGTCTTTGGGAATACAATTCTATTTCTTGGTAAGGCCTTTGGACATCATGAGTTCAGAAAATCCGTTACCAGAAATAATACCTCACAAATACTTACATTTTTACCACGTTCAAAGTTTTCACAACCATGACTACACTGCGTTTTCAAAGTAGCAGTCTAAGCCAGGCACAGCCAAGATATAATCATGCCATTTTGTTAAATGATTACACAGAAAGGATGGGAGAGAAAGTAATGTTTGCTTAGCATAAACTATCTGGGGACATTATCCTAAGTACTTCGCCTAAATTCTCCCTTCAAATTCTCATACCTTCCTTCTGGTGTACATGTTCTTAAAACACATTATAGGTGACTTAACTGGAGGTGAGAGCATATAGTTAAGAGCTTGTAAAAGGGGTTAGAACCAGGATTAGAAGTCATGTGTCTCTCCAAGACCATCGTCTTTTCATTATAACTCAAGCTCAGTTGACAGCACATGTTCAGTGCTTACACATGCCCTTGGCTTCTTCCTTATCTCAGGCTGGGGTCTTGTTTCTCTACACAGGTTTCATTCCGTTAATGGAAAGAACCACATTTTATTTTCTTTGAATCACTCACAGCACATACCTCTGAAGCTGTGCTTAAAAGCCAAGTTAATTTAAATCCTTGTGATTTGAATGTGGTCTGGAAGTAAAAGAAAGCTTTCCCTGCTTGTACTTTTATTCATTCACCCAGCAACTGTACCTCTCAAGCACTTCTGGACAGGTACTGTGGTCTTAGAAACGCCTATTCATTCCTGGTCATTCCTCCTTAGGTGAGCTATGTTGAGGGCCACAATTTGAACTCACAGTATCCTAAGACCTCTGAGCCTCAGTGAGTCCAAAATGACTTGTCCAAAGTTTCAGTGAGTCGGTAGCAAAATCAGGCCTAAAGCCACATCTCTGAACATCTCTTTGCACAGCACCTCTGTATAAAGTAGTGTTTGTAGCTGCTATCTTTATCATATATCTGGAAGTATAGATCATAAAATTTGCGAGACACTTCTTGTTTAGAATATTATGATGATGAATGAAATTTTTAAAATAATCTTATGCAAATAATAGGTTATCAGAATGTTGATTAGTTAGAACAAAAAGAAACATGTATAGGTTGATGTAACTTAAAATCAAGGAGCTGGATTCAGAAACACACGATGCTTTTCTTATTGGTTTCGTCTGAGTACATGCATGGATTTATAAAAGACTGATTATATTGTGAAAGTGTTAATACAAATCAGCTTTTCTGTTCATGGATTTTATTTCATTTCCCTCTGCCTTCCGCATCCTGTTGTTTTGTATGAAACATAGTCTTGAGGAAAAAAATTAAGAAATCCCACTGCATTACAGCATATAGAATATAATGGGCAAATAATAAATGTTGAATGAATGAATACGGATAGGTCAGGTAGTTTGATTACACTGGTTGAAATGATCACTGCTTAATGTAAAATAACACAGTGAAAGGAATTATGTTGACTCTCTATCTATCTATCTATCTATCTATCTATCTATCTATCTTTAGCTGTAAGAGTCTATACCCTATGAGATCATAGAATACGTCTGAAGTTTTCATCTCTGTATACCCAGCATCAGGTAGAGTACTGGACTCATGTTAGATATTCAATGTATATGTGTTTCATCGATGAACACTCCCTGCTCACAAGTAGTTTATAATCCAGGAGTGTAGATAAGTGGAGAATATTTTTCACCCTCTTTCACATTTCTGGCCCCAGTATTTTAAAAGGACGGCCAGCCTATTGCAAATATTTGGGTGGAAACTTTTGTTTTTTCCCTAACTCACTCATCTATGAGGCACACATACACCATGTTCGAATGAACCCACAATGCTTTGATTTGCACAGGTCATTTTAGCAAGAGAGATGACGAGTAACATTTTTACAATTCTTCAGTCTCATATGCATATTCTGTTCCCAAATGTTTCAAAGCGTTCTCACAGTTTGACTTTATCCTCATGGTGTTTCTCTGAACTATAGCTTTGTTTATTTTTGTGTATATATTATGATATAGCTTAGAATTGCATATTTGTAATATGTTCAATATGAAGCCACAGAAACCTCAACTAAAATTTTTTCAAATGAGAATCATTTGGTTTAAATTTCACTAACTTTAGGTCAACACAAACAAAACAAACAAAAACAAAAGCAGACTCACAGATAACAGAAAATAAATGAGTGGTTGCCAAAAGGGAGGAGGGTGGGGGTGGAGAAGGGGATTAAGAGGTACAAACCTCTGGTTATATAAGAAATAAGTCATGGGGATGTTAATATACAGCATAAGGAATGTGGTCAATAACACCGCAGTAACTCTGTGGGGAAAAGCGGTCACTAGACTTACGGTGGTGATCATTTCATAATGTGTGCAAATGTCAAATCATTGTGTAGCACATCTGAAACTAACACAATATGGTAAGTCAACTGTATTTCAAAAAAAACAAAAACCAAAAACCCAACTAACCACTCTGTGACTGTAACCTTATTTTTTTAAGTTTAGTTTGAATGTAAGAAATCCATAAGCTCTAAAAGAGTTTAGTATTTGGTAAACAAACAAAAGAAATATAATAATATAATATGAGCTTTCATATATAAATTATATTTTGTTCAAATTTTTTACCTGTAAAAACTTGCTTTCAATTTTAATGCATATATTTTTTAAACTGAACAATTTTGGAGTGTCTTGGATGGAGATGAAATGTATCAAAGTTTACCCATACAAATTAAAGAAAAATATTAATTTTCACCTAACAGGTTTTTTTTTTGTTTTTTTTTGTTTTTTTTTCAACTCAGTGGTTGGTTTCCAGGAATGAGTTAAAGTTGTAAAGTCATAAATAAAAGGATAGGTATATTCACATCCATCTTCTGATCTGAGTAAAGACTTAATCACATTTTGAAGGTTCCGTTTAAAGGGAAGACATTCCTCTTCAGCAGACTGCTGAAACTTCAAAGCTTATGGATGCACTTGTGGAATCTCCACCCCAGCAAGGGCCAGTGTGTGTGAGTGTCCGTGTGTGTGTGTGTGTGTGTGTGCGTGTGTGCAAATGTGCATAGTATCATGGGTTGAAGGTGTGTCAAGGCTACACTGAGCTTATGTATACATATGGAGAAAAGAGACGAGCATCCCTTTAATAAGCAAATAATTAAGAATTATCATAGATCTATCTGGAAAGATCTGAGACTGATGGAAATTCAAGCTGCCTTCACACCCATCAGCAAAACTTCCACCAAAGGATCTGTGGGCGTTATTGTCTTTATCCATAGCTCTCTGATCTACGGAAATGGCGAGGAGGAGAGAAAACAGGAGAGGCACTTTCCTTCCGGAAACCTGTCCTTCAGTCTCTGACAGGAGTTTACAAAAACAGGTACATGTTCATGTCCTAGTAATTGCAACTGCGTTTCTCTACAATAATTTCTATATGCGTGGGTACCGATTTTATCAGCCTAACCTGTATATCGCTACATTCCAAAAACTTTCTGCAACTGATTCTATCAATTCATGCATCCCCCATCGATTTGGTCAATAGCATCCGTCCAAACTCTCTTTGGGATGGCTGGCCCATTCTGTGATCAGGTTTCTAAGAGGTCCTTTCATCGAATCTCTTTTAAATATACTTGTACTTGTGCTACACAAATACAAGAGATAGTTTTTCTTGTGTATCACAGAGATCTAATTTATCAATTTGGAATTTCCATATTTACTTACTTCATTAAGAATAATTTACATTAATGTTTTACTCTGATCCAAACTAATGTGGCAAAGCTGGAAATCGGCAAATATCTTAGGAAATAATAACTTAAACAACACCGTGTCCCTTTAAGGACATGTGGTGCGTGAAGGGAGAAAAGTCATCATATCACAGGCTTAGATACTCTGGAAAATTAAAATAGAAACATACGAAAGTCTCAGAGAAGCAGCTTATAAGGTAGCATTTTAAACGCATCAGATGTCTTCTATGGGGGTATACTCTTTTAAAACGATTAAAACTCTCGAGTTTAGGAGGCTTATTACATTTCATATGTGAGGTCTATTGAAAAATAATTGTCCTGACCTTATTCCTGCTTCATTTTTAGTTAATTTTTAGCTGCAATGCAGTTCAAGTGTTCAAAATACTACAGCATAAGTCCATCTCCATCGGCCCAGGCACAAGTCCTACCTGAACTTGGATTATGATGTTTTATAGGAGGTCACGGTCAAGGTCCTCACTCACAACAAGTGTTCCGTGGAGACTGTGATGTTGTCTAGTGCACCTGCTCAGACCAGCAAACCTGAAACAGGGTATCACATTGACCTGGCCATCCCTGGAAGCCGGGCCTTGGAGCGGCCACGAGAAATGTGTGGCAGGAAAGGAGACCTAGTCATGACATCCTGCACACCCCTCTCTGGCAAGAGGCAGCCCTTCTCTTGTCACCAGCTCTGAAGGCAGCTGGCCACGCTGACACAATGCCCAGCACAGAGAGGGAGGGGCTGCGGGAAGCAAGCTGATGGCCCCTCTCTAAGGACAGAGAGGAAGACAAAGGCAGGACATTTAAAATAAACAATACAACTCACTCTCCGATGTAAAGTGCCAGAGATTTCAGAAGGGAATGCAAATCCAGCACAGAAGACCTTTGTTTGCTTCTCTTGTATTTTGACATTTTCCTAGAATCACTTGATAGCACTCACATTAAGCTTCATTTCAGATTCCGTCCAAAGTCAAACTACCAGATGCAGCGGAGTGTGACAAAACTTTCCGAAAGAAAAGATCGGAATGAATGCTCATGTTGAGTTTTCATTCATTGCATTCCCGAGAAGACCAACTACAAAAATTAAAGGTCACACGAAAAAGCACATTGCACAGTAAGAAAGTATTTCTTCTACTATTATGAAAATACGATAGCACATCTAATTTTCACAAACTCTCCAGCTATTCTTACGATGAAAGTTACCTTGTGTGTGCTTTTACTCCTGCACCAATAAAGCTTCACAATCTAAATCAATTCTAAATATGAAGATGAATACTGTTAGCAGGAATAAACGATCAGATTTTCACGTGGAACGGAGGGACGCTGTTACCACGCTGCATGTTGTACACTTGCGATCATCGTGTCAGTGCAAATAGCACACACAGAAATTCCAAATAGCACATTCTGAAAGCATGAAAGTGTGTGTGAAGGATAATGTTAGTGACATGAGCTATATTTTCCAAAGATGTCACGTCAAGGATCTAAAGACAAAGAAATAAAATCCAGAGAAACAGCATGTTAAACCCTGTTCCTTATCTGAGGTTGCACTAGAGTTATAAAAATAAGAAAGAAAAAAAAAAAAAAAAAAAGGGAAGAAAATTAAATTTCTATTTTCACAGGCAATAATATGTTGCACAGTTTGCAACTGAAAATAAATTAGGCACAAAATCTGCAACATATTGTTTTTAAACTTTCATTAAACCTCTTGAGTTATGCTGCTGGATGCAACACGCTAACAGAAATGCTAGGGTTGCATGAGTTTCTGGCATATGAAATAAAATTACGTCTTCAATCTACAAAAATTTAATTTACAGCTTAGCTGATTGGATGGAGCATGTTAACACCATTGTGGAGGTTTAAGAACAGCAAGTGCCGTAGTCCTCTGAGTATTTTCATCACTAGCACACAGGCATGTAACATGCTTTGTGTTCAAGGGGAACCTTTATCCAGGATGCAAAGCTGGTGCTGAATTATAATCACATTCAAAAAGATTGCAAGCCTGTGGGTATTAAGCTTTGCACTCTCAAGCTTAACCAAGAAGATTTAAGCAACCTACTCTGGGGCCATAAAGTTGATCTGATAAGAGTATTCCCAGACCTTGAAGTTTATTTTTATCAGAAGTTTTGCATTCAAGGTCTCAAACATTAGAACTTTTTAGGGCTAATCAAAAGTGTTTCCATTCAACTCTAGCAATGACACTTACAAGCAGATGGAATTCATAACATAGAGAGGAAAAAGAGAAGGGACAGACCCGATAGTTTTCCCCTGAATAAAAGAAAATCTTGAAGGCCTAAAGACAACTGCTGATATCTTAGATGTTATTCCAGATTTCTTTGCTGTATTTGTCTGAAGGTTTGTCAGATATTTTTGCTACTCAATTTAAATAACTTAGTTATTGAAATGACAGATGCCATCTGTATCCTAAAGCACTCAAGTATTTTGCTGAACTTTTTTTTGCTCACACGACTCAGGGAGTTATTTATAGAGCGGGTGTTGCTCATATTCAGTCTCTAATATCAAAGACAAGGATAAAATAGAGGTTAAGTTCAGGATTTATTTTTACATACACTTCCATAGAATGACTACTGAACATTTATTAATTAAAACATGATTGAAGAATGACATGAAATAATCCTATATGAATTTCTCTCCATTGTGGATATGAGAAAATAAGAGATATAGACAGCTGAGGTTCTCTAGAATAACTGGATCGAGGGTCTTAAACCTAACATCATGTATTTTTTTCTTTGCTCTTTTGTAATCAGTGACTATTTGGGGAGCTGTTTCTGTTACCTTTACATCGTTTTGATGGAAAACGATAAAGGACTAGGATAATTTCTCAAAACCGGTCTATACCTTTTCACTTCTTTATCATTTCTGGGTTTTTCTTTTTTTTTTTTTTTTTAACCAAGAAAACATGCATATAACTCAAACCACAATATGTCGATAAAGGTCCACGAGAGAATATTTTTCTCTTTCAGTTATAATGAAGTGAAAGAAGTTTCCCACATGGGTGCTTTAAAAAACAACAACAACAAACAGAGAAAGAAAGACACGTCATCTCTCATTCACGGTCATGAAGGCTTAGCTTGATCTGTTAAGATCTTGATCTGTTTGGCTTCTTTCACTAATGAGACTCTGTGCCATGGTCATAGCATCCATACTTGGTAGCCTCAACTGCCTGGGCAAGACAAAGGACATAAATTGATGACAGCAAGGACCAGACAGGGCTTAGGCTTAGATAGTAAAGAAAGGTACAGAAGGTACAGGTTGGATGTAGTTTGCAGAGACCTGCAGAGACCTGAGATGACCTTAGCAATTCTCTGAGGCTGAACTGAAAAACCGTGTTGACTAGTTGGGCCAGGTGGCAGGCCCAGTGGAGATACATCTGGGAATACAGACTCGTATATATATATATATATATATATATATATATATATATATATATATATATATATA